>KZ345149.1:220722-248010 GCA_002352805.1 Teladorsagia circumcincta
GCATTGGCAAGCTTCATAGATCTAGACGTGATGCGTTTCCCAGGCGTGACATCTGCCCATGGTGAGAGCGATGCCAACGCTGTGGCTGCTACTGTTTACGAGTGGGGAAGCTGCATTGAACGAGGATTTCACGATAAGGTTGGAGGGTAAAGTAAGGGAAGTATAGCTGGGAGGAAAGGCAGGCGAGCCCAAGTCTCAAGGGTGCGGAACGATGCAGCGAGAGTATGCTCCTAGTGGCCTAACAAGGTGTACCGGCGACGCGACGCAACACTTCAGACGACTGACCAAAGGCCACCCCTTCACCTTCAGACTCTAGCTGCTGATACTAACTGTTTAGTACAGGGTGAATAGCCGTCGAAGAATTCCTAGACCGTGACTCTCCACTGTGCAAGAGTGGGGTCGAGAGTGAATGTACGCGCGGAGACCACACACGGATCGCGGGTGCGAGAGAGCGAGAATCCTCGACGCGCTGTTGCCAGTTCCTCTGCCGATTTTCACCCTGGTTCAGTAGAGATGCGGAGCACAGCGTTCACATTGATTATGCCAACGAACAACGTTGATACCATCCCAATGCGAAAATCAAAGGGTGGAAAAAAAATCTCTGATTTCTCTGGTTCTTGGCCGTTTTTATAGGTTTTTCGGCTTTCCTGCATCACTAACTACCCCCAGGCAAAGTCCGGGATCGAATCGAAGGGTCATTGCGCTTATGAGTGACAGTGGAAGTTTTGAGTATAAGGTTAGTAACAGAAAAAACAGGAAAAAAACCGTCGACGAAAGCCTCCTCCTCCAGCATCGGGAAAGCGAAAAAGCATTGATTTGTGGGCGGTGGCATGGTGGTGGGCGGGGCATATGGTCAACCATTGGGCCATACGCCCCAGCCTTCGTAATGGCAGCGGTTGCGATAGGCTCTGAAAGTCACAGAGGGAGTGGGGGAACTGCTCAACAGCGAAAGAAGCAGAGGAGTTTGAACGGGACTTGTGTGGCCATTGACTTTTGCTCACAGTGGGCAGAGCAGAAGAGTCATGCTCCGGTCGAGTTGCTTCAGTTGTGGCCGCTGGCAATACAGCTCGTCCAAATCACCAACTGAATCAGTGGGTGGAACGCTTTTGGGGCGGAGCGATTTTCAGGTCTTGCTCAGCAACCATCGCAGCTTTCCCTGTGAAAGCGCCACATCTAGCCTCGTTCGCAGCCGAAAGACTGCTGCGTGAGGTGCATGTACTTTCCCATGCACTCCCTCCTTCGTAATCGCCTCCTTTGAGTCGCGGCGCACGGTCGTGTAACGTGTTCTGCGCTCCACACCATGTTTCTCGCGGAAGAGTCTCCTTTCAAAAATCTCGAACCTTGCCTTCAAGAGCGAGATTCTGAAATAGTGTCGTGCTTCCAAAACGGAGGGCTCTGGGAATAAACAACAAACAGTGCAACAGCCTGAAACAAAAAACCATCTGCATCACCTGTCGTCCCGTTGATCATTGACCTGCTCGAGCAGGCGCCAGCAACTTCCCTCATCCAGTCCTGTCGTGTGCAAGAGGGGCCCTGTGAATCCTCCTCGCTCGAGGGCCACGCAGTCCCCAATATCTTTCGTTCAAAGCTTTCATAAAGAAGTCTGACTATAGGGCTGGCGATTGTCCAGGTGTTCGTTCGACGTCCTGATTCTGGAAAGATCCATCAGTAACCGCTCTGGTCCGAAGGCCATTACAAAATTGCATGACGTGTCTGGCCCACCTGGTCTTCGATTCCTTGGCGAAAACGGCGAATGGCGGCGTCCCTGATCTTCGATCGTTGGCGTGGTTTGGAACTCGGGATTCCCTCTGCACCTCACCTGTATAGCGTGGCTCCAAGCATCAATCTCTCGACAGTCCGCTGAGTAACGTTGACCACAAGCTCGTCCTGCCATAAGTCTCTGATCCGTCGGTTAAGGCAGGAAGGGCTCCATATCGTTGTGATACCTTGATCCAGTTTCCAGTCCTGTCACAGTAAACTGAGCCATCCATGACTCTGGCGTCACTTAATTGATATTATTGGTATGTGAGAGGATCAACACTGACTCATAGAAGTTGACTAGCCCCCACAAATCACCAACCGTAACTGAACCCAGTACTCGCTTGAAAGCCAGTAGAGTTTGAATGAAGTTTAGGTGAATAAGACTGAGAACGAGACTGAGAACGCCCTAACAAATCTAATCTTTATTTGTTAGCTTTACGCCTGAAGCTCTATTCTGCCAGTTGCTGCCGTACAGCCATTGTTGTCAGGTTTTCGGAGGACCGCTCAGCGTAAACTAACTCGTAGATCGAAAATCAGCACAACACGTCATTCATCGCCCTCCCCTACCGCCTTTCCCTGTGGTTTGCTGTTGCTCACTGCTCGTGCGCTTTACACTTTTTTCTGGGACTTTGTCGTTGCCAACCGTCAGAAAGTTAATCAACCATTAACTCATTCAATATGTTAATGCTTAATCTTTACCATCCCGTAATTCGAGGGGATCAGGTAACCCTGTTTATTGTACAAACAGTTGCGGTCAAAGATGTTCGTCAAAACCGTATTTCGTGCCAATTTAGCTTCTATCGGAACAGTTCTCTCATATTTTAGTACGGTATGTACGGTATGTATTTTGCTGTTCTTAAATCCGAGCGTCTTATGCATTCAAGACATTCGGAAGAGAAGTCTTCAACTTATTTTGAGTCTTCTTTTGGGAAAAGGGAAGGAATCTTCGAAGAACGTTTCGGCAAGCACTTTTGACCGCTACTGTATTTTTTATTCACTAGAGAAGAATCATTAGATAGATCGATACCTACTTAGTCAGTAAGTCTATAGAAGGGTACAGACGTGTGTCCATAACTGCACCAGTGAGAGCCGCAAGTTTGATCCTTGCTGAGGTAGAGGCATAACCAGGAGCTCAGGTCGATGTTGACGTGCCGTCCGATGAAGCCTTGGCCGCAGAAAGTATACTATTACTACAAGTCGCCCAAAATCATACCATTCATTCGGACATGAGTACTGTTATAACAGCCTTGCTTATCACCGAAAAACTTTTCTAGCACTTTGACACCGACCTCCCTTGAACCACTATCAAATGGACGACCAGCTCAAGAGATGAGTCCAAGAAAAAGGTTTCACTTCTTTTTCTTGAGCCCATCTCTTCTAGACTTACGAATATTTGCGGTCTTTGTGCAAAGTTGTCATGAGAAACCTCGACAATTCTGGAAGCTATTGTATTATTCGATGAATTAGATGACAATTGGTCCGGTCTCTCTCACGGTAAGGTTCCGGCCTTTCTTACGGTGCTCTGTTGGCCTAGCGTGACGTTCTCTCAAGTCCTTCAGCGATAGAATGTTTGCCTTGATATTCTGGCCGCTAGGCTTCCTTTTTCAGGGTGAACCATGAAAATTAGAAAAGATAAGGGATAAAAGGTCCGCCTCGGTGGAATGCACTATACATTTTAGTTTGCATCAAAATTTTAGTTCACCCATGAACTTTGTATATCGGCTCAAGAGGAATGGATGGCTTGGATTGCCTCTGCCAGGCTTGGCCAATGACTGACAGTTTTTTTTATTTAATAGTCACAACCCACGATCAATTTGTGTATGGATATGGGGCTGAAGGATGAATGTAAACAGAACTGCAAACCCCATCTGTAGCGAAAACAGGAACAGGTCCACCGGAAAAAACTGGAAATACCCGATACACCCGGTACATCTACCCGATACATATTGCTGAAGGCTGTGTACGTTCACGGAAACGCAAATATTTGCCATTACCTTATTATTTGCCTTTTTTTCTGGAGGACGGAGTAGTATAAGAGCCAGACAGGGAGAAATAAGGGCTACAGGGGCAAAGTGAAGGAAAACAGAGGGGAGAGACTCGCTTTATGTGATGCGTATGAGTGCTGACAAGCTAAGCTAAGTATACCAGAGAAGGTTGAGTTGGGATGGAATGGTGCCCGGTAGCGTAACTTGTAGCGCACTTGCTCAATGAGCAAAAGGTGCGGGTTCGAGTCCCGTCTGAGGCGAAAGTTTCGATCATGACCCAGCATTCTTGTGAAAGAGAGGAGAGAGTCTGTAGAACGGCAGTAGACACGGCTCACAGCGTCGATTTTGGGGCGTTCCTCTGTGTAGCCTTGAAAAAAATGTACGCCAATTGTATCATGGATATGTTCAGGAAAAAGGATAGTTTTCCGTTGAGACTCTGCCTGACAATTTTCTGCGGCGAATTCGGCACACTCTGTGTGATTCCAGGGTTCATCTTTCTCGGGCTTGGCCTTACTCCAACGACATCATCGTGGAGTTGCTCAATAAGAGCACGCCCTTTAGAACTAAAATTGAATGAGAGGTCGGCAGAGCTTGGTTGGCATCCCCTTGGAAAGCAGTACAAATTGTAATAACCAAAAATAGCTTCAGATATTACTACGTAGTAAATTACGTCAGACGATTTTGATGAATTTGGACAGTTGTCGATTGTTTGGGGTGAAAGTTTGCATCGCCATTATTTAAGGCCTGTGTACATGTATTCAAACTTGACGGTTCTCGTCACGTTAGTCCAGGAGCGATCGTTTAGCGCATTTTTTGGCCTCGATTATCTCAGGTGCGGACCACAAGTGCCGTTATGCGACCACGTGCACCATTGGCACTCCACCTTTGGTCTGGTCAGTCTTTGGTCATTATCCTGGACGGTATAAATAGACGGGGTCAGTAGTTACTCCATCACTCACTATGGCCATCCGCTCACTTCTTGGTCGTTCTTTGTGTCCTCTCTTCTCTTTATTCATGAATTACTTTTATCATTGATGTAGAGAACCCTTTGGAAAATGAATTTTTTCAATTCTGATTCTGGATGGGTAGAGGAGGGCGTCTTTTGAGAGAAGTAAATTTTGTACGGGAAATAGGAAGAAAACTAATTTTGTGGTTCAGTAGCGTATCCTTGACCTGCGTATTTACCCTTTATAGTGTTTTTCGGGGTAGAACGATGTATGTAAAAATCTGTTTTTGGCCTCCTATTTGGGTATGGGACTAAATGGCCGATTCCACAGGGATGGAGGGTTTTATGGGAATTGGCGCGATTGATCCGCAATTTCTCCGGTCTGGTTCTATGCAAGAGGGGTCATGGTTATGAAAAGCTACCTTGGGAGTCCGGTTTTACAGAACCTAGTTTTTACTCTAAATCCAGTCGGCAGAGCGTTAAGATAACTGGGAAGGGTTATATTACTGTCACAAAAGTGCAGGTTAGAATGGTCCATGTCCGGGCCAAGGTTAGATTTTGTTTTGTGTAACGCTGGGATTCTGTACAACAAAGCGTACGTCTGAAGTTTCAAAGTCGGCTCATTCTCCGTGGTTCTTTCCTCTGTTCCTACCCATTCCATGCCCAAAATCTCCAAGACTAAGCCCTATAGCACCTTGAGGTGAACGGATGGCCAAGAGTTTTGATGGAGTTTTCTATTTATCGCATCGATCACATGAACATGTACTGAAGTGTTACATCTTCAAGAGTTTGTGATGATAGACGAAGACATCAAGATTTCCCGAGACAGAATCAATCCATTAGGCATATCATTTCTGCTGGTCGCAACTTCCGGGAGACTTTCCCCTAATGGGCTCCCGCACAGTCCACGTACAAGCTCATAATCGTGGTAATCAATGGCTAAGATATAAATTATCAATTTCTGAAAAAAAAATCACGATACTAATTTATGAGACGAACAGAGCGTTATTAAGGTATACGGTTTTACTATCCACACGTTAATAAGCTCCTGATTTACGAATAATAAGTAAAAGAGTACCAGTTGTTGACAAGTTCTGGTAACTGAGCAGTAAACGCGCTCGATGAATATGCCGGATCCTGCCGCAGAATTGGGGCGATTCCTCCCCAATTTCTGAAACCTGCTTCTGAACCGGGACCATTGTAAGCTGCGCGTTTGACCTGCACAAGTGTCGCAGTGTTCTGTTGCTGAAGTCCAAAAAACAGCTGTTTTTTCTGACCTGATGTGAATGCGGAACTTCTGGTTAGTTACAATGAAGCCTGATTTCATCCAATCTAATCGTTCGAATGTATCAAAGAGTTAGTATAACTATGATGCTGAGATAGAGAGAAACATTCCTGGACAATTTTTAAAGATAACTGAAGACGAAGACTTATAGGCTAAAGATTAAATGCGCTATTCTACGACCATAAGGTCAACATCTGCCCAGGTTTAGCTCTCTTTGCATCTGACTAGACATCGAGTGAAATTTACTTGCTTACTATTTATGTGCCTAAGTGGACGCCCTAAAGACTTATCACGGAGCGAACCCAATAAAATCAAAGCAACCACATGTTCAGAGGGAACCTGCAGCTGGTTCATCGAACGAAGCAGTGGAGGAATTATACAGTTACTCTTCCTATCCCCTAGCTAACCATTACGACCCTCAAATTTTTTAAACCTACTAAAATTCAGTAAGCCTATGCTCTGGATGTGGTAAAAGGAGAAACGGAAAGACATAAGGCGTCGATTAATCCAGTGATGGCATGTGCATCGCATTTCACTCCCATCCTGAATCGTAGTGGCATTTTGAACGCGATTCGGCCTGCACGAGAACATGCTGAGCCAGCAGATGTACACGCCAATGCTTTTACCCTTCCAACAATTGTAATGCCGATTACCCGATCCCGGAGAGGTGGATGTCTCGTTAGCTCACCCAGGATCTGATCCCCGCACCGTGTGTTTGGTGCGATGTGTTAGAGAATGATGTGTACTGAAATGTAAAAAAAAACCAGTCCTAGTAGAGACCGTCCCTTTGACGTAGTGTCCTTTCGTGTTTGTGGAGCCCGACGGCCAAACTTCCGACTTTGGTCACTCCGCTGAGGCCAGGGCGACCTGGTTTCAAGCACAGAACATGGCCCAACTATTAACTAGATTCACATTTTACTGTTACATGGGCTCAATTTGGGACTACACAAGTTTCTGCAATACTGGGAGGACATCGAATGCGCGGCGCATATATCTGGTTGCTCGTGCCGTAATTCCACAAATTTGTTTCCCCGAAAACCCATCACTCATAATCGTGCTCGGAATTTTCGGCGGCTGAATCAGCTTCAATATGTAACTAATATTTTGTCTTGTCATTTCCCTAGGGAGCTCCCTAATGTGCATTTTTCGTGGCATGTTATTTCACCCAAATGGACAAATTGTGGGACTTGAATAAGCGGATCGCCCGGATCATCCCTTGGTCTAGAAAAACCGCAAAACCCATCGGTCACCAGTGGGTCACAATGCTAGCAAAAACACCTTGTTGGCTACTTATTCTTGAAAAGCGAGATTTACCGGTGAATTTGTAATGACGAATCCCACCTACAACTTTGGGGGGGGGGGGAGCTCATGTGTACTACCCGGCAGGTTGACGGACTATTACTCGAAATATGTCCTATAAACCGCCTCAATTTGATGCTCCCGTCTCCTTCCCGGTCCCTCCCGGTCTCTCACCTCCCCAAGGCTTAGTCCTAGGGTTTCCACCCATTCTCTAATCGTCTGTGCCTTAGTCGTTCGTATCAGAATCATACAAGAATGTTTAGGTTGCCCGTGAACCAATCATGGGTAACAAAAAATTTGCTCGCGAATTTTCACTGAGCGATATCAAGGATGGCGCTTTTTGCGAAGCGACAGCAAATGGTTTTTGTTCAAGAATTCCTAAAAAGGTGAAATTCGTCGGAATCGCCACAAACAGCTCATCAGCTCATTGATCAGCGGGAATGGGCGGAATTTCATGTTACCTTCAGAATGAGGAATGAAAGTGCTAAATGGGGGCGTTAAGCAAATATTGCACCCCACGTGAAGACTACTTTTCGTCGCCATCCCAAAGGTATAGTACACGTAGAACCTGCAATTGTTTTTGACCGAAACGAGTTTGGTTCCACATAGTTGAACAGGACTGTTAACTCATTAACAGCTAGCTTTCTACCCAACTATCAATCACAGTGCTGCTTCTGTCGAGTGTACTGTGCTATCATCGTCGTAGTTCCTGTTCTCGCGGTCTTCACCAGCCGCCATGTAATTATGACTCATAGAGCGTGTCCACTGATCTAATGTCTTCTTATCGACGGGTGAAGCTGGCTTTTAGACCAGATCCAATACTCAACAAGCCCCGTCTCGACACGCTTCTAATCACGACCAATTGGGAGTTTTATCTTCGCACAGCCTGCAATTCTTTCGAATGTTATGGAAATGACGTTCAATTAGAGGCGGAACTTCTTCAAATACTAATACTTCACCCTTTTATTATTTAGTTGCAGCCAGTCAGCAGTGCTTAGCAGAGACAGAGCCACGTTAATATTACATTGCTATTCATTTCGCTCTGCTGCTGTTCTCCCATCAGGCGTTTTCCTGTGTTTGCTTTCTTTTAGAGGTGGTCTTCACTGCTCAATTTTTGGGCACCCTCCGATTGTCCCTTCCTGTTCACCTAAAAATTCTGCGGATGTCAATTTTTTCAAAAAGCTGAGTTGGGATGAAACGGTGCCCCGGTAGCGTAGCTGGAGCGCAATTGCCCGGAAAGCGAGAGGTGCGGTTCTAGTCCCGCCTGAGGCGAGAGTTTTGTTCACAACCCAGCATTCTTGTGAAACATTCGCAAGGCGAACTGCGGCCAAAAACTGCAGTTAGCAATCAAAAACAAATCTGTCAATGTCCTTTTACTGGGCAGGATCTTCACCTTCAAGTTGAAAACTTAAAGGCACGGGTTGCGATCAAATGATGAATTATTTTGCCTGGAAATCGTAAAAGGAGTGGGAAACGCTAGCGGTATAAAAGCAAAAAGTATCATAGAAGGCAATAAAATTTTTCCTGAAGTCGACTTCGATACGTCAGGCAGAGATAGTGATGCCAAGAGAGAGAAAACGCGAGGGAGCACTGACACCACATACATTGCACCTGATGAAATTTGCAGCGGTCGCAGCGGTAGAGCTCCTTCGTCGCCACTTTTGAGATGCGATCGAGCCACTAGCCCTGTGATTAGAGATGCTGCTACCTCACTCGAGAAGAGAACTTTTCTAGAGATCCAATCGCTACCCGAGCCCTCGAATAAGTGTAAATGACCTGCCTCTCCAGAGTCAGGGTGCTATTCGGATGGCTATTGCCACAGCTTCAACATACCAGAATGTAAGCTTACCCCCTTCTCTTGCCATTGACCTTGGGTAAGAATAGTAAGGCCTCTTTACAGCTGTAACATTTCTTCCAGTTCACTTCCAAATAGGCCCTAGCTAGATTTCTGGTGTGAATGGTTGACTGAGCCTTGTCCAGACCGACCTGTCAAGTTCAAACCCTGCAGTGGATCAGACTGATGTCACCGTTGGTTGTTGTTGATCATTAAACTCAAAATAGCAGATTAACCCCATTACGTAGTAGAAAACATGGAACTGTGGTTCAAATGTTTGGATGGATGAAGTTAATTGAAGAGGCTAGCGGGGATCTGTTCCGCTCTGAAGGGATGCTAACGCTGATGGCGCCGGCCGGGATGGCCGCCGCCGAAAATCGCGAGATAGTGGCGTATATACAGAACACATTTGACCACTGGAACAATCCTGTTTCTTGCCGGAGAACTCGATTTCGTCGGCGATCGTCGGATACAATGCTGACATATGAAACACTATCGCCGATAACTTTCTACTCTATTCAATCACAATCCCTACCAGTAGCCCCGTTCCTCAAATCCGCCTCCAGCTCCTTACCACTTACAGTCTGCCCTGCTAGGTAATGAGGAGGGCCAAATATGAATTGACCCTGAAAAAAGGTTATCCACAAAAATTGCTAGTCAAAATCTATTTGGATACCAACCAGTACTAGTAAGTGAAAGGTCAAAATATCCTCATAAAGTCTGCTAGGGATAGGTAGCACGTGGAGACGATAGGAATGTGGAATGAGGCCGCCAAGCGGCATTACCCCCCACTCACCGCCGCCTGTCGCACTCGCACCGCCCGCTCTGACCTTCTCCCCACGTCCCCCGTGTCTCCCCCTACTTATCTATCCGAATCGAACCCGTGAAATTCACCTCCATACTCTTTCGTCGACCAACTGTAATGGCGTTTTAGTTTTTATGAACTTTGCCCACTCTGAACACACGGCCGCCCATCGCAAAAACTGCTCTACTTTATTTCGATTTCTTTATGAAAGCACTTTTATTACTGAACGATTCACTGCTGGCGAATTCCTCTTTAAGCCGATAAATTCCCTGACCATTTCAATTCACGTTTTCTCTCACTCATTTCTTGTCAATAACATCCTGGTATGGGCGTTTCATCAGTGAAATCGGAGCGCATATCTCCAAAACTCTTGAAAAAGTTGCAATTGTCCACAGGAATGGAGAAGCGCTCATGACGTCTCTAGAGCTAAAAAGCTTTAGTGGGTCGTTAGTCAGTAGTACATCTCTACAGTTCCACTCTTAACGGGGCTGGCTGACTAGCTGGTTGGGTGACTGTGTCGGCTGGTCGTCGTCGGCCCGTCTAGCTGTTGCAGCGAACGCGTGAACTTTGCATAGTCGGCTCGATGAATCTGCTTCCTTTTCATCGTCATCTTCAAGATCCGAAAGGAATCGACTTATCGATCCGCACCAGCCAATCTCTCCTTTCTTCCTCTTTCCTTGTTAAGCTCTGCTGCTCTCTTTTCTGTCTCTTAAGCCCTCGTCCAGTGCAATTGTCCATTTCCGCAAAAGATTCTGACCATTTGGCCCTTCCTTGGTGGACAGAACTCATAGAACCTAAAGGCAAGATCCAGGTTCTGGTCAAAATTAGGCCTGCACCTGAGAAAAATGCAGTGGTGCGCAAGCAGAGGGCATGTATACAAATTTCGGGATGAATTGACAAGGACGTATCGCTAAGGTCCTACGATGCAGCATTGGTCCCGCCCAACACCATTGAGCCCGCCCACAATTCAGTGCTATTTCGCTTCCCCCTACTAGAGGCGGGCTTTATTTTCGTACTTGTTGACTCTTTCATCGTGTTTTTTCATCACTGGCGTCACATTTCACATCCCCGCTGTCACTTAAAAACGCAATAACCCGACGGTTCGATCTCGGACTTTGCCTTTAAGTTTCGCAGTGGAATGGTTCTACCAATTTGCAGTATTTTGGGAGATAAACGCTCAGACCTTTGGGAGGTGTTAAATGCTTTTTAAAAGATATTCATAACATTGCAATTCCATACGACCTCCCTGAAGGTGCGGCTTTTCATCAATGAAGTTTCCTCTAAAGTCGTTACAATCTGCTAGCCACTAAATCAGTTGCAACCAAACGGTGACTAGTTTTCCGCGCATACCCCTTTTTATCTTCGCCTCAGAAGCCTATTAGGGAAGGACTCAGAAATTCCAAGAATTGTTCCGTCTCGGGTGTCTTCTATTTGTTTACTAACTTTTTTGTTTACACCTATTAAAATTACCTGGCCCTTTGAATTCCTCGCTTATCCCTTGCGATATATTTAAGGATTGAAAAAATTCAGTAAGCTCCTTGTTTATTAAAATGACACCCTCAAACTAAAGATAACTTCTCCGCGATTCCCTCATCCGTGAATTTTTTTTGCTAACAGTTGCTCCTACTGATTTTTGAAACTTTGAATATTCCACATGGTCAACAAGTGCGGGTGGCGCAGCCA
Source organism: Teladorsagia circumcincta (assembly GCA_002352805.1). Taxonomy (NCBI): domain Eukaryota; kingdom Metazoa; phylum Nematoda; class Chromadorea; order Rhabditida; family Trichostrongylidae; genus Teladorsagia; species Teladorsagia circumcincta. Next base: position 232,321 of record KZ345149.1, read on the forward strand.
GGAGAGAGGTGGAATTCGTCCCTGTAAGATCAAGAGATTGGTTCCTGCTCGAAAATAAGGACGTTTCTATTCTAAAAAAACTGATTAATCGGGAGCAAATATATCGCTGAAGCTTTTCAAAGAAGCCTGTCTCGCAAACAAGTTTTCAGGCGCAGTTGCGCATTTATGGCGTCAAGTGGAAGTCAGTGACCCACGGATCTTGAAGATCAGCTATTCAAAACCTCCATTTTACCTTATTTCTCCTGGGTCCTCACTTCTTTTTCGAAGAAGTTGTAGCGGAAGAACTGGAGGGGAGGGTAGAAGAGGGTGAAGAGAGAATGTACACAAAAAGTGGTTGAATGCCGGAAGGGGGGGGGGGGTCAGGACGGATTTAGTCTTCCCGCAACGGATTGGGGAACGACAATCCCTTCAAATTTATTTGTGTTGAACGATATTGTTTCTTCAATTTCAGTCCATGTTTACTTTGACCAACATCATACGCCAAATGTAGACCCTTTATCAGAACAATCCCAGTCGCGAAGACAGAGAAAACTTAGAAGGATTTTTGTCCTCCAATCCCTTGAGGGAGAACTTAATCCAACCCCGGATCTGATCTTTATCACGGCTTGAGTATGTAGGAGCGCCTCTTGTCGTTGCACCACACCCCTGCTTTCACTGTCCATCTGGTTATTAATCAAATGAGAAATCGCGCTTGCAAAAACCTATCAGGATTTCTCCTAGCCTAAAGCGTATTTCTTATTCTATTACACACTTCACAGTGTGACTGAGAAGCCAGACAGTATATCTATATCTCACCCATCATCATCAAATCGACTTTCGAGGAGAGGGGAGGGTAGACCTGGAGCGTAAGGTTTGTGAAGGAGGGAGGGGTAATTCCCTCGTTTAACTTTACGACAGTGTTTTTCATTTTTTGTTGATCTGTAACTCAAACTGACTCATCAGCACTTCGGCAAATTACGTTTACGTTCACTACTTTGTCCACTCCTACCGACCTCCAGACAAAATCGGGTCGGTCCTCATAAGGAGCCATATTGAGACTTATTGTAACGGAGTCGACGACTCAGTCATAAGTTACGCTTTAGCTTGTTTATCGAGTTCTATGGCTTTAAGTTCAGTTAAGCTTATCTCGCTGAAAACCATTCTACATATTTCTCTTCACATCCCTAATGCTGCCAACTAGATACCAGGTCAACCGTCACTCGCCTTTTCGAAAATTTTGCGACCCTACCCCTCACACGGGGTCTCGATGCGACCCCCCGCCCCACCACCATCATATCTGCTAGTCTTAGTGCTCCCTTACAATTCCCCCTTCTCCAACCACCGCCCTCATCTCTGTATGCTGTTTCTACAATATTTGATTTTGAGACCAGCCCTCGCAGCCCAACTCCGCCTACTTTCCTCCAGAACGGAATTTTTTACCCCTACCTGAGCTTCCGTAAGATGGATGAATATTTCGAAAATAGATATGTAACAACTTGGAGCCTTCAAAAAAATTTGAAAAATCGATCACTGCAACTGATCACGAAAATTCCATTATTTCACTGTAGTCACTTTCGTTATCAAGGTGATTGCCCGTTATCGACATAATACTCAAGACGTGCTATTCCTGAATCTACGGCGGTTTGTGTAGCAATTGGCTCCTATTATTTCCGTCAAATAAAGTCCTTGAAAGTGACCACAACGTGATGTGACCTTCACGTGGTGGATGTACATTTGCAGAACATGTTCAAAAATTACCTTGGCGACATTGGAGTGATTCTAATTCTAGCTTCTGATCTCCAACCCTAGAGGATAGTTTTATGCGGAGTTAGTGAACGCCAAGTGGCACCGCACACCTTACTCATGCCCAAAGGATCAAATCCCGCCTTAAAACCCTCCCAAACCAGACAAATCTTCAACCGCTCCCGTTGTAAGGGGCCACACCTCACTAATGGTAAGCGCGCTGTCTTGAAATGTTGGAGTTGAATATGTGGCTCATCTCATTAGAAGAAAGATAGGAAGGGCCTAGCTTCCTTTTCATAGATGGTCTGCAATCATCTCCAAAAAAAACAAGGAATGGGTCGCAAGCATCGCCGACTACCGCGTAGGCGTACATTGGCAGTGACCATTGGTTGAAAGGCAGCGAACGCGATGGCTGGGGGTGGAGCGGTTTTGATGACGTCACAGTGGGAGGGCCTCTTTGGACTACTTGAACCCAGTCTTCTAAACCGCCTCAACTTGATGCTCCCGCCTGCGCTCTCTCGTCCTAACAGCGGCTCAAGACCAATCTGATCTCACTCATCCAGACTTTTATCACACCGTAACTGGCTCACCTACCTTGGAGCCCTCTGTGCCCTCCGAGGCGTGTTCTCAGGGCTCTCACCTTCCTCCATGGAAATCGGAGCCGAGCCAGTCACTGTTTTCTAGTCGTCTGTACTCTGGCCATCGGCGGCAGGAACATTGAGAGAAGTTCAAGTGTCCGTAAACCTTTTAATAGAGTGGGCTAGACCCAGCGTACCGAGGGTGTGCTTGGGATCCCTTTCCGCGCCCCTCTAGCGAGAACCTCAGACGTCACCAAAACCGCTACACCCTCTAGCCATCGTGTTCACTGCCTTTGAAATTAGGAATGTCTTGCCAATTGTCAAAAGGGACGATAATTTGGAAGCTGGAAAGGGTTCTGTGGACGAGCGAGGGTGCTGAGAAAGTGTCCAGAGCACATTTGTAAAGTTCTTTAGCACGTGTTTCCATTCGTTAAAGGTTTGAAGGCGAAGAATTCGTGCGTTGTCCGACCGGCGTTGTCTTTGTGAACTTTCGCCATTGTTAGGAGAGCAAAAAATGAACACCGCCTCCAACGGCCTTCTTTCTTCCATAAACTTTTTTAAGATGCCAATCACTTTCCAACGTCCTCGTCTGTCACTTCAGTGGATGCCACGCTCGCGTCATGGCTTTGAGAATTGGTCTTTCATTCGGCATATGACAAACAAAAGCTAAAAATAAGTCTATAGTGCAGTTACTCGATAGTAGTAGCAATATTTGTTACTCGATTCCACCCTGAACTGTTGTGGATGCGACATTGGACTGGAACTCACACAATTAGATAGGATCTCTGTTGAGTGTTCTCGCGACTGACGGTGACGGCTGTGTGGGGGCCTTCTACTGCTCACTCGACCCTGCTCATATCGGAATGTCCTCGTTCGCCGGCGCTCTTAATCCATACATTCTTACCTCGTCTAAGTAAGTCAGTCACCTCAATTAGAACACCCGTCCGACGTTTTTCCTCCTTTTCTGACGGGTGTGTTCTATATTTGAGGGCAATTTCTCGGCAACAGTTAGCAAAGCAGGAATGGCGTTTCTGTTGACAGCTGATTTCCCTTCAAATTGGTTTTCCTAACGTGTTCTTGTCCAGCGTTTGTGTGAAACCTTTCCCTTGTTTTTCTCCCCGTTTCATTTTCCCCAGGTACCAGACGCCTGGGAAAAGTCAAGCACAGCCGTAGTAGTGCTCCGGGTATGGATCCGTTCCTTGGTTTGGGTTCGTCTACAGAGGAGGATGTTCTAGTGTGGCGATGGCGATTGTATCTACTCTTATCTCGTCGTCCAGCGATGTTTTCCTTGCTTTCGATCGAAAAACTCGCTTTTGATGCAAATCACTACTGCCTATATTACACCGGCTTGTTTGTCTCCATATTACGTTTCACTTCATTACTTTCCATTGCTGGCTACGTTACAACTCCGGGGAACCAAAAAGAGAAGGATCGCCCACTTGGGATGACTCATAAATTTCCGCAGTTGCGGCGGACTTCGTCCGATGAAGGCCTTGGGGTTGTTCTTTAGCAGTGCGCTTTTGAAGATTGATTCTGTTTGCAGAAAAGATCTCTTCCCTTCGCTCATCTCCCATCTGATCTATTAAAGAACAATTAAATGGGGCCCCTAAAATAGAGAGATGTTTCCTAGATTATTTTCATCAACTTTGCATCTCTTCGAGATGACGTCATTCTTTTGCACACAGCTGACTCCGATAAATCACGGGTTACTTGAACTTTCCTATATGATCCTGCAAAGAATGGCTCAAGCACAGACGAGTAGAGAATGGGTGGAAGCCCATTCTCTACTCGAAGCCAAAGATTTTTTTCTATTCGGAGCCAAGACAGAGCCTTGGGGAGGAGAGCTATCCGCGAGAGGCGCAGGCGGGCACATCAATGAAATCACTGGATTGATATAATCAATTGTATAGTTTTTGTGTGTATAGTTCACTATATTTATTCTTGGAACTTAATATTATTTTATTCCTTGAACAGAATTTTCTAATTTTATGGGGTGGGATTCAAAGAGTAGTTTAGTCTCCGTTTCGCACGTGCCCTTAGACGGAGACTAAACGGTGAAGTATCCTCTCCTTGTGCTCATCAGTAAGGGAAGAGAGGAACAAGGAATTTTAGTGAGATTATTTGAAAAACAAAAGTTTTAGAGTGTGTACTAGCATTAAAGAGTTATTTGTTGTTTTGTTTAACATAAAACGAAATGTTTTTAACTCACTAGGGGGTTTAGCTGATAGATAAAATTTTTTATAAAAAGTTGAGTCAAGTTGAGGCGGTTCAAAAGACCGAGTTCAAGTAGTCCGTCGGGGTGCCAAAAATAGCGGCTTTTCGAGACTGCTCTTGCTACGACCTCAAGACAGTTGACAGGATATTCCTGGCTGCCCTGTCTCTTGGAAAATAATTAAAAAGTAGGTAGTGGGCAAAAGAGGCATTTTTGAGGATCCGTTCTCAAAGGCACAACCCAGGCAGAAGTCGACTAACGATTTCATTCGTCTCTTGAATAGACCTTGGGGTCAATTACAAATGTGGCAGTCCCTCGCATGGAAATCACCCGAAAAGGGCGCCATGACCTAGCAAAGTTAGCTGCAACAGCTGCAGTATTCCCTATTCGCAGCAGGCTGTTGTCTGGCGCTCTCCCTTTTGTTGCGCTTTCTCACCTCAGTCGCTCCTCTCCGCTCTCTCATTGCCTTAGCACAGCCGCAGGGAAGGGAGGAAAGTGAGCAGGCCTTCAAGTTGAGAGTTTTCAACATACTGTTTTCCTTTTTTCTGTACTGCCGGCCGATTTGGCACCAATGCTTTCATATTTGTTGCAAGAACCACACCAGGGTGATCCTGGTACATTCCCTCCATGTTGGACGATAGTATGCGAACGTCACAGGAGTCGCTCTAGAGATATTATTTCAGTATGCAAACGTAACAGGAGTCGCTCTAGAGATATTATTTTTGACACATGATTCGCATGCATGAAAATCAAACGACAAAATCACGGTCCGCAGCATCCTGGTGTCTGCATCCTCTCGCCAATTGCTTTCTCTCGCCTATCCCCTCTCCTTCGTGCTCAGTCTTCTCTCATTGGCTCAGCACAGCCGCATTATGAAACTGAGCAAACGTTTCCACCTAGCGTTTTTGACAGATTCTTCACCTTCTTAATTTGCTACCGACGACCAATACTTCCGTATTCGTGTGCAAGGATTACACCAATTTGATCCTGGGTCACGACTTCATATAGCCGGGTAGAGTGGTTAGAAGTATTTATAGTTATTTTATACCCCTGTTAGCCGAGGCTCCGATTGCTTTCCACACCTTCAAACCTCTGAATGCTATTGCAACTGTTGAGTTTGACAAACAGCAATTGCGCCATCTAGCAAATTGTCGGAAATGAGACAACTGTTTACAGCCCCAAGGTCGGGGTTACCTTAAAAACACAAAACATCACTTGAAAACATCGTTTTGGAGCTTCAGCACCCTCCTGACGGTGGTGATTCAACAGAGGCACTCATGTCCTTGAGGAGTGGGAGGTACATCAAAGTTAGTGAGCCAATGGCTGCGTTTGGGACTAGGCCTTAGGCAAGGGAAGGGATTCAGGGGGGGGGGGATGTGAGCAATATGTGTGCTCCTTGCGTCTCCTTAAGCTTAGAAGAGTCTAAGTGTCATTTAGCATCGGCCTTGTTGTGATTCCACCACACCCCTCCCCCTCTCAGGAACATGAGTGCCCTACAGAATCTGACCGGTTCGGTACAGATTTGATAGAAATCGTAAGAAACGCCTTTCCAGCTCCATTCAATCAAGTGATAGAGCCCAATTGATCTAGCACTACAGCTGAACGAATTATCGAGCGGAAATGCTGAAACGGGTTTCGAAGAATTCTCATCGCTGCATTGTGGCGCGACGCAATCTCATCCCTCTCTCGAGGAGTCCACAAAACGAGCCAAGCATGGCGTAGTCCCGCCCTAGTTTCAGTCACTTTTAAGAATTCTTTGCATACCGTACCAAAGGTAACACGTTTTGGTAAAAACATCCGCCCACGTCCAAGAAGGTGTTCCTAATGATTTCGGCCATTACTGTCTCCGTTTCGTTCGCAGATTCCATTTCCTTCTGAAAAGACGGTTAATGTTCGCATATGAGCTCTCACTACTACCCTTTATGATGTTACCAGTAAATTTATGATTTGTAGGACTATGACGCTGTTTCGGGCGTTTCTCCTCTTGAGCGCTGTCACCGTGTCATCATATGCTTCTCTCAAAGGCTACGATGAGGATTTCATTTTGAAATTCATCAACCGTTCCCAATCGCTCGATGTCAACGCGAAATGCCGTGACAGCCTGGGAAAGGTACGGTGTCTTTATGGATTCATGAGCAACATTTCCCGAAATAGATTTTCACTTTCAGGTTCCCGAATATCTACAGGATCATGACACCCTCGAAACTCAAACTATTAATTACTTCGATTCGTTCGGGACAGGTCAGTTCATTTTATTCATACATATGTAGTTGGTGGGGAGCATGATGAGGTTTTTCTCTCATTTACCTTGAGCGAAACCTTCTTTCGGGGCTCTAACCCGTCAAGCTGCATTGCCGGAGAGGTGATGACACTCACCTTTGTGTCCTTCAACTTTAAGGACCAGGTTTGGCGCAACACGCACTCATGCGCTAGGTGAATCACATCGCAACTATACGGTCCATAAGGTCGAAACCATGCAGATGAGGCTGACCAAGTCTTCCATCTTTCCAAGGTCACATAGTTGGTGCCGAACTTGTTTGGTAAGGTAAAGGACCCTGACTCGTTGGCTAGTTTCCAAAACCGCACCAGGATCCCGATATTGCGCTGACACTTCTACTACGCATTTAGAAAGGGGTATAAAAGTTGAACGCTTGGCGCTTCTCAGAGAGGTTGCTTATTAGCAACCATATAATTATTTTCGCTTACCATAATCAGTTTCGGGCGGTAGAGCTAGAGGCGGCGGGATAGAGCTGAGCTGCTGAGCTATCCATAAAATCTCATAAAAGGTGTGCCCTTTTAGACTCGAAAATACGCGATAAGAGAGCCAGAGACTTTTTATGAAGGCCGCTCCCCGCTGTCATTGTTCGCGATAAAACGGTACGGCGATGCGTCTGCGTCTCGCTCTTCTGCCGTGTTCTCTCGTACCCGAGTGTTGCGGTGGCAAGTGGCGCCGCTTAACAAGCTTACTGTCCCGAATTTTGGATCGTACGCGGTTCAAACAAACCGAGCCGTTCAACCCTTTGCGGCTAGTCAATTGTTATCAGATATATCCGGGAGGATGAAAACGCAGACTTGTTTATTGGCTGGGTACGCAAGTTTTTAGTAGGCTAAATTGCATTCAAAATGCCACCACCATTCTGACCGAAAGTGTAACTCATGGCGTATCTCAAAATATAAAAAAAACAATGAAAGATAAAAAATAAAAATAGGACTGGTTTAGGTAGTCGCTTTATTATTCACGCTTTCATAATTCTGTTATGATCGTTCGGATGATTGTTTCCACATGAACGATTATTTGCTGCACTTTTTTCTTACAATCAAAAAAGTAAAACAAATTTCCAAATAAAACCGTCTATCAATATCCTCATTTTACTTGGAGAAGCACCTTCGCAATGAGGCGAATCCAGACGAGATTTTAAATACTTAATCTTTCGTATATTTCGAACCCTATACCTGTCCCTGCTTGATTCCACACCTACAAGGAAAGGGTATCGAGCCATTAGTGAGGGTGTCAGACCCCTCACGAGCTCGGACAGGCATTCCATACATAAATTATTGCCTTTTGTGGTGATGGGTTTCATTCCTCAGGCGAAACACTTTAATCGCAACCTTCCGTTCTGTAAAGATTTATTGAAAAATTCGCTCTGACCACTCCAAAGTAGGAACAAAGGCAGGGGTTGCATTTTGATGCTTTTTAGCGCTCAAAGGGTTCCCAAATGAAAGACTTATTAATGGTCCGATACTCTTTGCATAGATATCCCTTTTCAGAGCCTTGAACGTGGCCCCAAGTTCGAAAATTTAAAACGTAAAGACACAGGAAAGCCCCCAAAATTTCCGTATGCCGAGATTGCATGATTAAATGAGTTCGAAAATACACTGCATTTACGTTTGTTCTCTTCTATAGCCCAAAAAAGCATTATTCTCACCCATCAGGTTTTGCTTTTGGCTTTGTAGACACTATCAGCATAATATTGCTCTTTAGGACCGTCGCACCTATTCCTGTCTCGAGATCAAGATCGATGGGTCTACCGCGGTTATGGTTGCCTTGTTTCTGCGGGAGAAACAATCTACTCAAAGGTAAGCGAATAATCGTGTTCTTTTTCTACGCTGAATCGCATGGGAAAATATTCAGAGTGAATATCCTATGCACTTCTGCTACGCGCATGAAGACACTGACAGTCCAGTGGATGCTTATGGCATCTGTATTCCGACACCTTGTGCCGATGATCACGTTCAGGTTAGTGACTGTCACTCGTTGATCCTGCGCCTAACCAAAATTTCATTCGGTTTCGCTAATTCAATGTGAGATTTCAGCTATTGAAAGAATGGCGAGCGATGACAAAACCCGAAGAGGCTGACTTGCCCATGGACTTTACGTCTTGTACTCGATCAAGGCACGAGAAACAATGGTGAGTTCCTTATTCCGTACCTTGAAACTTTTGGCTTTAGATTGCTTTGGGGCTCTTTTTCAATAATTGCCATGTTTAAAAGCGCAGTGGATGTGGCTATTGTTTTTTTTTTTCGGGTGTAGAATGGAGCTATGCCTGAATTTGTCATAGAAGATGTTCCCCTCTTGTCATTCTCATCACTTGAAAATACGCGATCACGGAGCCAGAGGGTTTATGAAGGCTGCTGATCTCCGCTATCGTTGCTGGCGATGCAACGCTGTACGCGACGAGGTGTCTGCGTCTCGATCTTCTGCCATACTCTCTTGTCCGCAGGTCTCCCCTCGCCTCAACTCCCAGTGTCTCCTAGACTGCATTCTTCGTTTTCTCGTGAAGGCGGCCATTACCTGATGAAGAAAGGTCCTCACCCGCAATGTTTCCGGCGGTTTCTTCACCTTTTTTCCTTCAATCCAACTTTGACAATCCAGATCCCATTACTGCTATTCCCTCTAGTAGAAAAAAGCGCATATTGATTCATGAAATTTGCCTTCGAGGAGATCAATGATCAGGTTAGGTCCAGGTTAATCATGCCAAAAAGCGCGCTCAAGATTAAATTTGTATAGTTTTTGTACCGCGGAAATCGAGCCATCGGTGCAAAGTGGCCTGCAGCACAGAGCAGCTGAAAATGCCAAAAAGGCTTGCTTAATTCTGTGGTGGGGCAATGAGAGATCGAGCACAGAGGAGAGAGGACGGGCGCGAGAGCAAAAATGATGAGACAGCGTAGACACCAGGGGCCGTAAGGTATGCTCTCCCAAATAGGGCAGGGTCCCCATCCTCGTACGGTATGCTTCCCCGAAAGCTTTCGGGGACGCCACAGTCGAGGACATCCGAATCGAGGCTCCCGCCCCGAAGAACCCCTGTATGTCTGACTCCCCTAACACCCCGCGAGCATATCCTACGGCTGCTTTCAGGGACGCCAAAGTCGGGGAGGCCCGAATCGGGACGCCCCAGCCCCGAACAGCAGAGCATACCTTACGGCCCCAGCAAGCTGTTGACGAGAAAAAGAGGCAGCGATGTTGAGAAGGGCCTCAACGCTATTGCTGTGCACTCCAAATTGGGCAGATTGGGCGCATCATCGGCAACCTCTGTCGGCTCTATCCTACCCACCAAAGAAATTCGTCCACCTGAACGTATCCTGTGTTGTGCTCTATACAGTACTAAAATTAAGTGCTCGGCATCTGTTAATGGTTAGCGCTCGCCTAAGTATCCCAAGTATGACTCGGAGAATTGTCGAATTCCGATTTCCGCATACCGTAATTTTTATGATTCCTTCTGGTTTTCGGAACCACTCAATCCATGCGTTCAGGTTCGAGCAGCTCGTGCCAGTGGCTGACTTCGCTTTCAACTTACTGCTCTTTATGCTGGTTATCATGGCCACCATTTTTCACAACATGAGAGGGGAAAACGTCAAGTAAGTTCAACTTCTGTCACTGCCGCACCTTTGAAGCCTTAGCAGCTCTCCAACAACGAACTGATTTTAGAACGATGTCGAGTCAAATTCTTTTGGCGTTCTCAGCCAAGAAGAATCTGCGACGAATGGTGCAGTTGCCGAAAGATCCTCAGTCATGTATCACATGCATGTTCGGCATGCGTGTACTCTCCATGGTCTGGACGCTCATCGGCCATTCATTCATCTTTGTTCAGGTGTGTTTTGTGAAGCTTTTTTTTCAGTAATTCAGTAACTGAGGATTGAACCACTCTCCAGAATCGAGAGAAAATCTCAGTCAAGCATGAAAACAATGGTGTTCGTTTTGGTCTCCGTCCCTGCGCAACTATTAGATCCTACTGGCACCGATTACTGTACATCTGTCGTCCTGAGGCCGATGTCAGACTTTGCAAAATCTAGCGACTCGAAGGGTCCGCGGTCACGTTGCGTACAGTAGTAAATCGAGCCATTCGCTGTGCGCGACGCGACCGCGGACGCTACCAAATGCTGGTAGCTAATCGCTCGATTCGCAAAGTCTGACATCGCCTTGAGAAAGAAGAACACGTAGGTTAGAGACGTCAGGTCGCACTGTCCGCGCGACCGAACCATGCACAGAAATTACGAAGAGTCACCTAAAGAAAAAGGGATTCTGTATTTACTTCTTTTTCTTCTTTCTTTCTTTGCTTGTTTATTATTTAATTGATCGCTTTTATTTGGATTATTGATTAGCTTATCTTTTTAGGCATACCTCGAGAATGTCGAATACTTCAAAGAGTCGATGGTAAACAACTTCTGGAATCAGTGGATCACAAACTTCACCCTTAGCGTAGACACCTTTTTGGTGCTTGGTGGAACGGTGCTCTCCTATTCGTGGTTCCGAAAATGGCTGAAAAACACCACTGGTACGTACTTCTTGATCTGTCAGGCTCCATCGAAGGAGCTTCTCCTTGGACCCTCTTTAACGACTTTCTTTCAGAAGAGGAGCCCACATGGACCTCATACGGTTACTGGTTACGGTTCTACAGACATCGAGTAGTTCGGTTATGGCCTGCATATTTGTACACATTGGTGGCGGTCACCCTGAGGCTTTCAGTGAGTTGGTTTGGTGATCTTTGAAGACGTGCCTTTCAGTTCGATTTTTGTTCAGGTTACCCACTTCCACCCTATGTGGCCACCAACTGATCCAGCCATTCAATGCCCAAAACACTGGTTCGAGAACGTCTTTTTCATTAACAGTCTCTTCAATAACCGATGCTTGCCGTGGACATGGTAAGTCGCTTTGAATGGTTCAATTCATTTTGTTAGTTGTTTCGATACTTTTATTTTGCACAAAAGGTCACCTCCAACTTAATAAGTCAGGATTAAAATCGTGAAATTTCAGGTATATCGGCACCGAATTCCTCTATTTCCTTATTTCTCCGATCTTTCTTCTCACTCTCCGGCAAACGCCTAAACTCGGAATGGTTAGTTTCTTGTAGGAAGATCATTCATTTCTAGGCGCTTATCCCGAGCAATATGAATCAAACCAGCAGGCCACTGGGAGCTTTAGTAATCCCCTGGGCAAGCTTCCATGATCGGACAGCCTTCCGGGTATTGATATTGATATTGATATTTATAATCGGTAAAAGATCGGTAGTCGTGAAAAGGTAACTGGAGGAGGTGGAGGGGTGGGGGGAGGGGGTGGGGAAAAGACGAGGACATGCCTACAACAGCATCTGGCAAAAGCAACAACCACTTCTAAACCATTAAATCTCTTGATGTCAGTCAGTTTAAATCATCCTTATCGCAAAAGTGGCTAATTTCTTCCTGAAATACTAACACTGCTCGGATGCGAGGGTGGTTGCCGAATGGCCAAAAAACCTCCACCTCAATTGGCCTCGGTCTAATGGCGTGGGAAGACGAACGCGTGATTATGTGAAACCACTTAGATCAAGGACATGATGGATGGCGTGATGGTAATGAAATTGGCTTACTCCTGGGAACGCGCCATTTTAAGCGCGCTGAAAATGCCACCTTTCTGAGGATGGCATTAGCAATAAAGTTGCTTCATGAAATTTCCAGGGTTTCCCGGGGACAGGAATAATTCATATTTTCATAGGAGCCGGCTCTTATTAGTGGCTACTCATTGGTGACGAGAGGTTTCTATTTAAAGTTAAGGTAACGCCTACCGGTTCCTATCCTCGAACAAGAAACTCTACACTATGACCGCCCCAATAAGCAAATTTTCCACCTCCCTGCTGAACATCCCTGACCTTCCCTTTGATTTTGCTCCGGAAACTTCTGTGACCTTAAAGGCGGATTCCACGATAAGAACGAAGTTCGAAGAAGGGGAACTCATATAGGGGAAAGACAGGCGGACCCCCGACGAATGCGGACCAACACGCAATTCCTATCGATGGATGTGCCCCGGCGACCCAGCATGGCCTCCCCTTTGGCGTAGTTGCCCCGGAACGCCCATCGACTTTCCAGTCCGCCGCGGGGCTGCGTGGTCAGACAGCAGAGGGAGCGTTATCGTGGAAGAGGGCACAAAGATAAGACTAGAACTCAAGGAGATGAGGGGAGCAAGTCGCCACCAATAAAATGCGAAGCCTTACCTTAAGTGAGTAATTCTAGGCTCTCTGTCTGCTCACCATATCAGCTTCGGCAGGACTTAACACCGTCAAAATGATCCAGAGGAATTTCCCACCGACGCAGTTCTTGTGGCGACAACCCGAGATGTTCAATCCGAATTTCATTCAGGTAATCACTAATTTTTGTTGGAATTATCACAAACAAGCAGCATAAATATAAGCAACAAAACAGCAAGAAAATCGTAAACAATTGTGATAAACAAATAGTACTTTTTAGCATCACATTGAACTCTACATCAAACCGCAATATCGTATTGGACCCTACATCATTGGCTTGATACTCGGCTACATTCTGGCCAGTTATCAGCGCCAAGCAATCAAACCCGTGAGAAGTGCTGCGTTAGTAGGTGGGCGTGGCTTGCTAATTCCATTCATTGACTCCACCTGGCACACTTGTTACCCACCATGATGTGCCATAATATGTAAAATGCTAAAGAGATAATCAAGTAAATATTTCAGCTACCGGATGGCTCATTGGACTGTTGTGTGGATTTTGGGCTCTGTTTGGTCTTTACCCATCACTACAAGGCTGGGATTGGCCAATCTATCACCTTGTTTACGGCTCAATTCACAGGTACGTATTTTGACCAAACAATTTCAGCCTGAGTTCTAGGATCTGGAGCTACATACCCTCGCCCTGAAAAAACCAGAAAGTGTCGAGTGCACACCATACATCGAAACTGACGACAGCCGCGAGAAAGTGGCGTTGTCAACTGCCGATTTCTCGTGGCCGCCGACAATTGTAATGTAAAGTCTGCACCTACGGCTTTCTCGTTTAATGAAGGGGAGGTTAGATAGACAAGTGCTATGAAAACTGCCATCAAAACTAGCTGTAAAGCCTTTATTTTCAGGGATGTGTTCGCTTTGAGCATGGCTTGGTTAATATACGCTTGTCATACGGGTATCGGAGGCTTCGTCAATCGGATATTGAGCGCCAACTTCCTTGTGCCTTTGTCCAATCTCTGTTTTGCGGTGAGTCCCTAAAAAATAGTTAAGAATATTTAAAAAACAAACACAAACGTCTATGTGGTCCTGCCTCATTCTGGCTCTATTCCGTAATACCAGGCAGGTATGCCAGAAATCGAAACACTCAACCTGCGCGCTCCCTGTGATTCTTCTGCTGCGACCGAGAGGTGTGGTTTCTCCGCTCTAATGAAAAATAAAGCGAATGGGACCACCTGCTAAGAGAACAACGAATAAAAACGCTGAACCTTGAAATTGAGGGCGTTCCTTTTCGTGAGTCGACGAACGGAAAATAGGCGTGGGACTTAGTCAAAGGAGGATTCCACGATAAGAACAAAGGTTGAAGAAGGGGGACATACCTAGTAGGGTGACAGGCACTCCTCACAAGAGTGGGGATCGACACGCAATTTGCAGAAGTACATGCTCCCGTCAGTCCAACGTGGCCTTCCCCGCAGCCCAGTTGGCCCGGTACGCCCACCTTTCGCGTCTTTTCTAGTCTGAGTCTCTAGCTCTTCAGCAGAGATCTCTTTATAGGCAGGGAGCAGCACCGATGGGAATCGCATCAATGCGAATATCAAAGGGTCCCATCACTTGAATTATAGGCCATTTTTTGTGCATGCTGACTATCTGTTACTTGATTTCCGATGGGCTGCTCATCGTGAAATCCGCCTTGAGCAGACGTGGTAGCGAGCGATCCCAGATGACTCTGGGTGGACTTTTGCATCGCAACAAACAGCGGAAGCACGTGACCATATAAGTGGCACGGACACCAAACCTCTGTAAGCAGCCCTACCCTACTCACGAGAGGGCTGAATTCATCTAGCTTGATGACAGGTTTCCCTACGATCTTGAATCTCTTTCAAAACTCCTCTCGACTCTGTCATTATTGCCGATGGCTCGCTAGACGTCTGAAAGTGACATAAGATTTTGTACAATGCATTGAGGAGAAAATGATAGCCAATGATCAGGCGCTTCCATGCATGTGACCATTTTCGTGAGAATGACGAACGGAAAATGAGCGTGAAGCTGAGGTAAAAGAGAATATCACGATAAGAACAAGGTAGAAAAAGGGAAACTCACCTAGTAGAGAGACAGGCATACCTCTCAAGAGTGGGACCGGGACGCAATTCGCAGAAGGATATGCTTCCGGCAACCAAGCATGGTCCTCATCGCGGCCCAGTTGGCCCGGTACGCTCACCTTCACGGATAAACTCAAAAAGCGTTTGATCCTTGGTGGCCCCTGCAATAACTGTATGGTTTCTGTAATTTGAAGATCAGGTCTGCACTCTTGAACAAGTACTCGTAAATTAGAAACTGATCATCCCTGGAAGGAGAAAGCCTGGGCAATTCGTGTGAAATGATATCCGATGGTTTCGAAGGGGACGGAAGCGGTGCCCTTTCATGGGCACGGTCCGGGGATTGAACCCTGGTTCGTAGTCGAGATGACCAAGTCTTTTATCCCTCCGTGGTTCATTAACACATTGGAGACCACGCATGTTTTACGTTTTACGGCCGCGTGGGGCTTTAGTGAAATTTTGGAGTATCTCATCAGGCAAGATGGAAAGAAAGACCTATTATACGATAAAGAAGAAACCTTAGAGAATGAAATGGGAAGGAAAACAGAGGAAAAACTCAAAATTTCTTCCCAAAATATAAGATTTAGGGTCCCACACGGTCGACGGACTGCAGCCCACATTTGGGCTGCATGGACTCC
>KZ345150.1:7038-17784 GCA_002352805.1 Teladorsagia circumcincta
TGCCTTAGCATACTTGAAAATCGCGTGGCTCCCAGAATGGTTGAATTTTTTTTAGTTTTGGAGAGGTTTTCCAAACCTTACCGAAATGTCTTGTCAGCTCCTTGCTCGTTTTCTTTTTATTAACTCGAACATTTTGATAAAAAAGTATACTATCAGTGTCCAGAAACCTATTCGTATGGGAACATATGTGTCTTCATCGAAACAAACACGTCCAAATCAGTTTTGAAAAAGTTATAGCAAAAGCGAGCAAAATTCGCCTTTTCATGGCCTTAAAGCTCCATTTTGGTCAAAAATTCACCATTGTTACTTTCGGTAATTTGGACACATCGAACTTTATCGAAAACAGTTGGTCGTATCCAGGTATTGAGTATCTACAGCTAAAAATCCATAGGATTTATGCGAGGCGGCGGCACGCGCAAAATAGCTCTTGTCCCACGGGGTGCAAAAACCCAAAACGCGCGATGTCGTCAACGTGTTAAAATATGTGTAGAGCACCTCAGGGACCCCTCCGAAGAATCCCCGTCAGAATAGTCGAAGCAAGTTCGAACTCACTCGGAAGTCGGGGTGATGAAATCACGTGGTAGTAAGAGGACTAGCAGCGTGGTCATCCATAAACTAACAACGATTGTGGCAGAGAAACAAGAAATATTGCGCGAGGGGTGGATTCGCAAGCATGCCGTCACTTCACCTCTAAAAAGTCCTCTGGAGGACTTCTTAGAGATAGCCACATCCAAACTGCAAGGCTTCATGGGCGTGAAAGCAGGGTGTTGGAGAAGGAAAGGGAAGCCCATTGCATTTGTTTGTCAATGGTGTAGCGCCTGCGGTCCAGGCTGGTTTCGGACCGGTCACAGAATCAATTATTCGAGATGTCTGAAGGTTTGCAAGCTTTGCAGGCTATTCCCTTTTCGCTACAACCCTTTCACTGTCGATAAGAAGGGCTCTTTATTGTTAGTGCAGTGGTAGCAATGTACGCATGGGACGGTGCACCAAAAGTTCAAACCCCTTGCGCGATACAAGCTTGTAGGCAAGTGGTGATGCTAACCATTTCCACTATTGCAAACTTCCAATGGCTCAATGGGAACGTTCAACGCTGCCACTGGCAAGGGTGCTAGATCAACACCGCTTGCAGTCTAATATATAGGCAAACAACATTCGTTGCTTACCTGTCATCTACATCCCTTTCAGTGATGTGATCGAGTGATCTTTGGTACAGTGATCGCTGTTGGTTTCAAAAAGGGTCATGTCCATGTTTCCACGTTGCTTGTTCCTCGTTAGTGGGGAGAAATCGACACATTTGATTGCTAGTTTAGGGTACCAAATATAGGGAATCAGAGCAAACCGAAAATCTTTATGACAAACGTGCTTATTCGGATCGGGAGAATAGGTAACATAGAAGCGGCGCTCATTTCCTCCGCTGGGAGAAGGTGCTCCTTTGCTGCCACCTTTGAACTGCAATTGAGGACCAGTTCTGATAGTGAATTCTAACTTTTCGAACGCTATCATTCCTACTACATTTTTTTGTTTTCTCAGTGCTCCGCCAGCATAATGCTGGGATTTTTTTTTCTGCAGAGATTTCGGGGTGCACTACAGCGGCGTCCAAGTTTTTGGAACAAAATATACTGCAAGAAATAAGAAATACTAGCGAAGCTACGAGAGAGCTTTTGATGTGCATCTATGTAGTATGGACCTGGAACGCAGTGAAAAGCGCACATGCAGGAAGGTCATGTGCACGGCGCGTTGATCTGATGTACAGGATGGCGCATAAATATGGTGACAAAGTAATTGTTCCCAGTTCGAACAAGGAAGACCAGAACGGGTTCGAGTACAACAACGTACAACTCTATCCCTTCGAACAAATGTTAGCATTTATTATCGAAAACGGCCGCCTATGAACTTGGCAATTTTCTTCGAACGTACCATACAGAAATTGGACCTTGCCTGCATGACATCTTTCAAATCTTCGTTTAATACTTTCCGGAGTGCAGATAGCGATCCATCTTATATGGGTTGTTTCGCGCACTTCTTAAGCTTCAATACCGACCACAAAAGATGGTTTGCCACTTTTCAACTGGAGGGTTTGGTTGGTCAATCCTTGTGCAACGCAAGGTTGGTCGGAAGGACTCTGCAGCAGACTTCACAAGATTCATCACATGAGCCGGCTCACTGCCTTGCTAGAGGATTACATCGTTATGAGCGGTGAAGGTGACAGGAGCTCTCTTCAAAATGCTGTCATGGATAGCATTTGGCTTGAGATTTCACTTCCAAACAAGAGAACACCAATATTGATGAAGAAGTCGCGCCTACCCAGATTCTATTTCATCGCTGATCGAAAAAGATGTATTTGATTCACGTTGTCTCTGCTCTGCTAGTTTCTAGAAACTCCTAGTAATTACCACTGAGTTTACCCGACTGAAGGAATGATCGTCCGTGAAAAATATCAAAAGTTTTCCCTACGGTGAGCACACGGGCCACCTTCGCGGCCCAAACCCCAAACCCTCTATATTTTCACCTCTGCTTTCCCTCCCCTCCTTATCTGAGGGAGCTTGTCGTCTATGGAACTTCTATGCAGAACCTTTTCTACCATTTACCTTGATACTGCCGAATCTGCGACCAATTTTATCATGGTCCTCACTAACTCGCGGTGGATACGAGTTTTGACAATATTCTCAGATACACTTCGAATCCTGGAGCCGATTGATTTCTTTGAGAAAAGCCTATAGGTATCCTGCATTGAGAGTCGTATGCCAGTTTGGCATGCATCCTCCGGAGATGGGAGATCTTGGCGATCTCGGGGAAAATCCGCCAGGCAGTGCGTGAGACTGGTTCCGGATTTATTGGAGCCACTCATCAAATAAAAATCATGAACACATAAAATTGGAAATATGATGACTAAATACAAAAGGCGAAGGCGAATCTGATGGCCTAGTCATGAGCTCTGGACATCGTTCAGTGAGTGCATGTGCAGTAGTTCAATCTTGTCGCCGTATTTATGCCCTACTCTGTAAGGAAGCTATATGCGAACAATTTATTATTTTTACTGAATTCTATTTGAGAGACATGTGTTGTCACCCTACTAACAATGATCGGTGATCAGTGATGCAAGGATGAGGAGAGAACCAAGAAAAGCGCGTTCTGGATTCCGAGAAATGCAACCCCTTTTGCAGGTTGATTTGCTCTCTAGGTACGCCTCATCGCTGCTGCCCACTTCAACGCTACGCTCTCTTACTAGAGCGGCTAGAGTCAGACGACGAGGAATTGCTAGCAACGCAGGTATAGCCCCTAGGTTGCTTTGGCATACCCTTCGCTCACAAACCCGCGTAATCCCGCATCTTAGGGCCCGCCTGCCTCTACAATGGGTATATTTCCCGTTCTTCTACCTCTCACCCATCGTGGAATCCTCCCTCGAATCATGACCAATATCGCGTTCTTGTCGCAAAGGCGACTTCAAGTTTTTCTTTTTTACTTCAGGTATTCCTTTTTGAGTGTTGAATTAATGATTCCTTCAATCAACTCGATTTCGACTTGTTAAGTTTCGTTGGGAGCTCTGCTCCGTTCAGCCATGATGAATCACAATGGTGACCTATGCGATCTGGCGCGAAAGGACTCACGCCGCTATAAAAGGCCAGCCATGGCACTAAGAAGCAGTTTCGACACCTTTTTGCACTCTATAATTGTTTGGCTGTGTTGCCCTCAAGTTATTCTTTCTAATACAAGTTTCAAGTGATTCCTGTTGTCAAGTTTCAATACTCACTCGAAGCTGACTCGAGTTCACTTCAACTCATCAAGTTTAGGGCTTAAGTGATAAGATCGGACTGTTTGGGACGCCAAAAGTCAGTTATACGAACCGCGTGGCAGGTCTCAAGGCGAGCATTCAAACTTGAGCGACCACTCAGTTTCGACAGTCCAAGTGTGTGGCTATGATTAAAGAAATTGCTTTGATTTTGTAAAGTGAATACTTCCGCGACTGGAAATGGTAGCGAATCGCGTGGGCCGCTCTGAAAGAACCCGTTTGTTTCAAATATTTGTCTTTTTATTGCTGACACCCTTTTCAGAGAAATATTTTCGATCTCACTGTTCCCAACAACTTTTTCAACGAAAATTGTAGTTTGAAAAATATTAATGATGTGAGCGGGTAAAATATAGCAGAATATGTAGTAGTGTGGGCTTGTCTAAAAAATTGACCAAAGAATCACAGTTTCATAGTTGGCAGGTATCACGTAAACGTATTCTCTGTCTAGGAAGGGCAGAGGTGGTGTAATGGTGAGTGGTGCCACTCCCTGCACACATGGTTCGGAGGTCAAGCTCAGCTCGAATTTCGCCTAATCCCACTGGGGAAGGGAGCTTAGTCAGTCGTGACCTTTCAAGAATCCTCCCCATCGTTGCCTCGCAGCACCTATCACCTGCCTCCTACCCACTGGCCTCGCCATTCATCAAATAAACATATGGCAATCTAATGCCGCTACGATTCTGAGTGGAAGTATAATGCGTGGCGCATCTCGGAAGAGACTTATCACGGCCGAACACTCTGAAATTCAAGGGCCATGGCCAATGAAGAAATCTGAAGCACTAGTTTTCAGTGCACCACCGGCCATACATGGCGCCACCGGATAGAAAGCATGATCTTTTCGGAGTGAACACTTTAGGTCCTTGTATCCTTTTCTCCTTGAATGATCCACTGTGCTCTTCTATGAAAATTGTCGTAGTGTAGAGACTTCGGATCTCTAGCAAGGAAAGGCACAGACGTCTATTTACCTTGCGCTCTTAAGTAGAGTCAAGCAGGCAACCTCATAACGATAAAGATTGAGTAACCTGAGATATTGCGGCAGATTTTGGCCCAAATTCTCATCATTACCATCTTCTTCGACACAGTGGACTGATGGGTTCCTAAGGATCCGCAATACCTCGCATAGGTGGATGGGACATTTTGGGTTGTTGAAATTTAGATGTCATTCTTGAATACACATAAAATTTGTTGGCACAGGAACAATTTGGCACTCCAGACAAGTAATGGGCATGCCTTATTGTGCCAGGCTTCGCCATTGCTTACGAAGAGACTCGATGTTCCTTCATGAAGAGTCGTAGCGGCTGTGCGCAGGCGAACTTGGACTGCCAAAGTACGGAATTTTTGTAGCTATATATCGTTTCTCCACCGCAACATGCAGCGTTGGCTCGGACAAGCAGCACTTAGATGGAGAGTGACAGGAGTTGTTTAGGGAGTCAAACGTCCTCCAGTCCCGCATTTTTTGCTTGTAATATTTTTCCAAATGCGCAGCTCGGTCGATGTGAAAGTAAATTTATGAAATCGTTGTTCTAGTTCTTGCCGAACCAATCCACAGTTTAACATAGGGGCTTGTTGTCTGCGAAAGCCAAATCACATGACCTCATATCTTCATCATATGACTGTGCAGACCTCAGCTCGTCTAGAGAACTTTTCGGCGCTGGGCTTTTACCGTCTCAATGACTTCGTCTTTTTATTGGCAGCACCCTTTTCAGACTGTTCCCAATGACTTTGTCGAGTAAGTCGTAGTTTCGAAAATATTAGGGATGTATTCTCTTCAAATAGAGCAGCATATGTAGTAGTGTGGGCTTGTCTGAAAGGTTGTCCAAAGAAAGGCAGTTCCACAGCTGACACGTATTACACAGTCCTGACCCATTGTCCAAGAAGGGCGGAGGTGGTGTAGTCAAAAGTGCTGCACTTCCCACGCGAATGAGAGGTGAAACTCAGGTCAATCCCGTCCACGCTACGCAAGCGTTCAGGCTGACGCCAGACTTTGCGAATACAGTGAATAGCTAGCGAATCGCGGGATAGTGGCAAAGCCTGACATCGGTCTTAGCGAAGTTGAGGTTTGAAAACCTGTGGAAAATCGTGTCGTTTTTATGCACAACGCGCAGAGGAGCGAGAGTCCCTGCCCTCCAAGCCGTGGGGTCCTCGTCCACGACGTCCACTGCAGTGAATGCGCTGGCCCCAAGGGTCGTCCGCAGGATGAGCGACAGCGTTCGTAAACCATCTTGCGAACACCGAGACCTCCCAGTTCTTCTGCGCACGAACGCTAATTGCGCGTAAGATAGAAATAGATGGGGGACGAATGATACGAAAAGCGAGGGACGGCAATAGTCGACGGACAGGTGGTGGATGAAGGAACGACGATAGGATAACAACCGACGACAACAAAGGCATCCGAGCAGGGCGATGAAGAAGAACTCGACAACTGATGATGCAACGAACGGGTGACTTGTAGAGACTTCTAGGCCCAAAGGTGGCTTCCTTTCCTGTGCGTCGACTTGTGCGCGTTGAGACCCAGCGGGGACTCTGACGACTCAATCTTTAAAAATGGCTTGCGGACCGGCTATGCGTCGAGTAAGCTGTAGGAGCCGTGACGACGTACACTGCGCATAGAGGTCGTACGAAAGTCACGACAACCTCTTATCAGCCCTTGTACTTCTTATCACTTTCTGTCTCCATACTAAACATGTTCCCGTCCCACCCCCTACATCATACTCAAAATACAGCGCACCATGGCTACAGCGAAGCGCACCATGAATTTTGTGACAAACAGACGCACACACACATACACACAGTCATACTTATAATGCTTACTCATAGTAGGATGAGGTCTTTGTACACCTCATTCACGTTTGCCTCAGCAATCAATGACCTCTCATGCTTAGGGCGGCATGGTAGAAAGTGTACGACATGGAATAAGCGTCCTAGGTATGGAATCGGTTCTACTCTAGTCATCGCTATTATTATCATTGTTATTTTATTACTGTTTATTTTTGTGGTAATTAAATCGGAAATTCAAGCCCTCGTTGAATGTCGTAGTAGTTTTTCGTCAAGATGCGCTACAAACCACTCATGTGTCGGAAAGTCGGATCAGGTATTCCCCCCTCCCCCACCCTTCTTTCCATCTTTCAGAATTTCAATTCTGATAAATTCGAAATGAAAAATATAAATTATTAAATAATTAATAACTCTCGCTAATTTACAACTCCAGAAAAAAAGCGCTCGCTTTCGTGGAAATTGCATTTTTTTAAATTGCGGCATATGATCTTTATATAGAAACGTTTGAAACCTTCAGCAAGTACAAAGAAACCAAAAAAGAATGAGAAAAAGAACTGAACAAGGCATTCATTGTGAGAATTAAAAACATTTTCTAAGTAGTAATAAGTCGTCGTTGATTTATATATAGAAGAGTTTCTCAGTCTCATTAATGAATTCTGTAACCTTCCCTCGCACTACTGATGTGAAGCTAACTATTCACATGTGGAAATGAACAAGTTGTATCTCTGACGTCGAGATTCAGTTTCGAACTTTGGTCTAGCGCTCTTGTGTTAAATAAGTTGGAATAGTGAGCTTCCCTATGGTGGTTGATTTTCAAACAACTTTTTCAAAGTCCGACTGTAGTATATGAGGGATGGGAATGGGAGTCATTTGAGTCTCTTCCTCTTCCCTTTCGGAGCAGGGTAAATAAGGGTCGGAGAAATTCTCGACCATGGCTCTTTACTTTGCGAGAGTAGTGCACAGACGGCTCGCGGGTGGCGAGAGTGAATACATGCGCGGGAGAGCGCGACTGAGCAGGTGAAAATGCTCGACGAGCCGTTGCCGTTGCTTCATCCGTTTTTCACCCTATTTCGAAGTGAATTGAACACACATGGCTAAAATTGGACCAACTATTTCTGCCAGCGCAACGTAGATTCCGGCGAGCTTCCTAATTCAGATACGCACGGGATAGTGGAGCAAGTAGAGAAACCCGTCCAAACAAGCCCTTCCCTTCATTTGAGACAAAAAGAAGTCCTGGTTAAGGGATTTATCAATAATTTGCTTTGCTTCTTTTTTATTTTCAGACAGCTCGGCAGTCACGCTTACACTGTCAGCCGCTGTTACTCCACCAGTTTGATCTGCGTCTGTTACGTTAACGTAGTCCTGTCAAAGTCACCCTGGACCCCATACAAGGAAATGATGCCAGTTCGCAGTGACCATTCGTGATGAAACCTACATATACTCACAAACGTGCTTTGGGACACTGATCTTGAGTACGCCTTTAACATTTTTTGAACAGTTTTGCGGGTTACGGAGACCATTGCAATTGATGGTTAACAGCAGGAGGCGCAGGCAGTCAGAATCTTTCAGGGTTTGCCTTCATCATTACCCGTTTTCTTCACAATGTTCCGTCATGATTTCATTTCTGAGACGAACTTACGAATGAGCGGTGACAAATTTAGCAAATGCGACATATTAGCTCAGATTACCACTAAAGTGCAACATTCAGTGAAATCCGAGGTTGGGCCCAATATCGAAAAGATGAGCGTCAGTCAGTCGTTGATGTGATATCAGAGCTTTAACGTAACGAGTTGGAAGGCACAATAAAAGTACAAAACAGTTATTGAAGTTCCTCGCTCTTTTAAGAGTGTTGATGACTGACATGACTCCTTAAATCAAATTGTACGTCTACAATTTCATTCCCATACCGATCTTTACGTGAACTGGGGTAAGAACGTCATCACTACGGCATAGTGGTGATGAGACCAGCGGCTGAATCGATCAGAATGGTTCGCTAATTAGAACAAGGGATACGAGAAAGATTGTAGTGCTCTTATGGTGTGGTTTCAAAGGGTAAACCATCGAAAACACTCTTTTCGCTCCAGCGCTGGAGCTAGACTGGTTCCTGTGACCAACTTCTAAAAGCATACCGATCGACTAAATACATCCGCTTTATGACAACCAAGACCGCTTGCTCAGGGATAACGCAACTCAACCTTTGGAAGCTTATTTGAGCCCAATGTTCCACTCAGCTGAAGACAAAGGCTTCATTTAGCATGTCTCCAATTGTTTTTGCTGCTAATTTTTCACTAGCGGACCTCCCCTTATCACAGCTTCATGATTGGAGCAATCCACACAGAGCGGTATTTAGAAAGCGTCCTTAAGTTCGAGTTCGAGTATCGTCGGAAGCCAAATGACTTGCTCGTCCCTCTTTTGATGCCTTCTTACTTCCTTACTCATACGGCTCCTCCTCATTTCATCTGCGAGTACCATCAACGAACCATTCGTTTCGTTTCGTTCTTTCGCAGTCGTCATCCATGGCTGTTATACAAGTCGGCGGAGACGGCGATTTGAAGAATCGTTCAGCTGCATCCGCGGCTGCTTTATGTGGTTGACCAGTGCATCTCCCCATCTCGCAGCGTGTCTCCCTTTGGACCGAGAAAATCCTACGGGAGCCCACTCTACCGCTCTTCTTGTCCCTGTCATCTGCTCTTTTCATGATATGACCGGCCCATCGTAGCTTGGCGTTTGTCATGTACTCGACAGGATCACGGAGACGGGACATTCTGCGTAGGTCTGCGCTGCGGAGTCCGGTTCAGTATTGAGAAAATCGACTGAACCTCGGAAGACATTGTTAGAGCGCTCTGTGAGCTACAGTCGAGATCCTTGCCGTGGAAGCACTGCTCAACCATGTCTCAGCCGCATAACAGAGTGCAGGCGGAACTATAGAATCGAACAAATGCGCGCGAAGTTCTGGGCCAGATGGTTGGTAACTTCTTCCGGAGGACCGGAGACTCCTTGATAGGTATGCCATCAATCTTGACTGCCTCTTCATCGGAACAAGCGTTCTTCATGAATTGTGTCTTTGTTCGGTTAAACCGCAACCCCACCTTTTTTCCTTTTTCATTCAATACAGCGAGCATCGCCTCAGCTTCCATAGTGCGACTTGAGAAGAGAACGATGTCTTCGGCGAAGCGCAGATTAGAGAGGTACCGACCGTTCACAAGAATGCCCTACTCATCCCAATCGAGCGATGCCTTCATACTTCCAATATATGCAGTGAAGTAATGTGTCAGCTTTTTTCTGTACTGCTTTTGCTGCAAACTTACTAATGCCAGTTCTTGCTCTGGTCTTATTCTGGGATACGGAAATCGTTTCAGAGGAAAGGAAATCCAAGTGCATTTTCAAGTGAGTTCAGATGAGGCCGAATTACGGTGAGAACAGCTTACTATTTTCGGAATACATTCGCTGTCGGAATGAATGACATAGGACACTCCTTGCTTTAAGAGCGAAAAGCCCATGTGTAGAGCGTTCGAAGGTTTTTCCCACGAAAAGGTCAATGAGACAAATCCGCCCGAAAATGGAAGCACAGGTGCTAAGTAGGCTCGGAGCAAAGGAAAATAGCTGAAAGCAGTTAAAATAGATGGGTGGCTGACATGTTCGCGAGAGCCAGGCAGTCTAGGAGATACTGCTTGCTGAGGCGAGAGAACAAACGTAGGGAATGAGAGAGCATAGAAGACCAACGAAAGGCACGAACGGGCAGTGGCAGTCGAATCGGTGTTTCAATTCAAGAAGTGCTCTGCGTAACACTATTGGGAGAAAAAGCAACAAGCGCCACAGCAAACCCTGAACCTTGAGCTCTTTCCTTGTAAGGTTGGCCGTGGTATGGCGGAGTGACATAGCCATGCGGGGAGGTGGGAAACGTCGTACGCCTCTCTTCAATGAAGCCACAAGAATAAAGTTAGGATTCGATTTCGGACTATGAGCAGGCCACAAATCTATTGCCAAAAAAGAGCCGATACTGATGTTGAAGAGGTGAATTGTTGTATCGGCCCACGGGCTAGAGCACATCCCTGTAGAACGGCTATGATTCTGCTTCTAGGCGACCACAGCTTTCTTAATGACCAGTTTTTGATAGATTTTTCCACTGATTTTCACGCCTTTATGGATAAAATGCAATGGAAACCCGCTCAAGACACTGATAC
>KZ345150.1:20609-68017 GCA_002352805.1 Teladorsagia circumcincta
TCGGCGCCGCGTTGTCGGGACCTCTTCCTGGTGCTGGCCGCTCCCCAAGTCTACAACGTCCCAGCACTTTTTCGATGTCGAAGTGAAAATTCCAATTTCCCTAGCAATGTGTTGCCAGATGTATTCAGACCTCCTGAATACGAATACCGCACTAGTTTGACCCGAAAACGCCTAGTGAGTGTGTTAGGGCTAATTCTTAAGTCCACGTTAGAGCCACTCACCGATGCAATGGGTCCTGTGGTGAGGTAGTGGGGTTATCATGCTCAATGGTTCTAAACCCTACCTCAGCATGCCATTTACCCTGTTTACAGATTTTCGGTAGGTTTAGAGGTCTAACTTGTTTAGAATGTAGGAGAAAGGAGGACCAGAAGAATCCAGACGGAATTATCCCAAACGGTCCACTTCCTTTGGAAACAACAGATTTTGCCCTGATAAGGTTTTCAAAATGTGAAAAAGCGGTTCACAAACGCCTAAAGCATACTCCTGAAGAGGTGCAAAAACTCACTCACTCACTTACTGAAAGACCGGGAGTTAGGCTGACCTTTTGCAGAGCTTGGTATGCACCAGCACAACATCGGTGGTTTCGTAGCGACGAGAACGGCAAGTAGAAAGTAGGAGCCCATGAAAGCCACCACGCATAGAAGGGGCAGAAGCGGAAGTGTGTGGAGTGGGAGCGGGATCAACACTTAGTCATTAAGGCTTAAATCTTTATAAGCCCCAAAAGAGTCACGGTTAGAACTCAACAACGCTTTTTTGGGGAAGCTTATTCGCTAAAACGCAGTGTTATCCGGATGTTTGGATTACTGCCATGTTGACAAACTGCTTGATCTGCTACGTAGGTGGAAACAGGAAGGTCACGAGATGTCTGCAAGGACCTGCACAGTTTGGCTACTGTGACTGTTCACAACTTGTGCGTGGATCACTCCACAGTAGAATAGGCCCCTTCAGGTACTGCACCGAGCCAGACCATTGTAGAAATTGGATCCAAGTGCCAAACTCATCAAAGAAAATTGTGGGTATTTAACAGGAGCCCGTCACGCGGCGAGAAGGCGGAGACATAGTCGGGTTAGCGGACGATTCGCAGCGCGTGCTATAGCGATTGTGAGTCTCATATCGCACAGTACGCAGTGCGGCTCGTCCGCTGACGCGCGTCTCTGGCTTATCGCGCTCTCTGCCGGGAACCCGAAAATCTGAAGCGGCCGGAGTCAGCTCGATGACTTTCACTAGTTGACGATAAAATTCAGGAAAACTGACAATTTCAAATCGAATAAATACAATTTGAGACTTCGAAAATGCGATTGCTGAAGGCTCAGAAGTCGTCAAAAAGTCCCTCAAATTGTTTTTTACTTGACTCGTATTTAGACGAGCAGATCTCCACCGAGACTGAAGTCTTCTACTTTTCAAAACAGTGATTCTCAGGGTTCACAGCTCTTGTCGGGCGAAATATCATTTCCGAGACATCGACCATGGACTTGACTTCGGTGAGGTACTTCTTGACGACATCTTCCTATTTCTTTTGGAGGCTCCTCGTAGCCACTTGCCTTGTGATCCTTGGTCCAGTGATTTTTTTTTCAGGTAATCTCATGGTCTTCTCAACATGCACCCATCCCATTGCAGTGGTCGCTCTGCGTCATCTTCAAAGGCTAAATTGACATGACCACCCTCACGTCGCTGTTTCCAACCCTGAACCTCCGCAACAAAACGCGAACCCATTTGGCATCAGTTCAACAGATTGGAGCTGCTTTCCGTAGATTTCTGACTCGCGAGGAGCGCCACGAATCACCATCCCAGATAGGGTAACAAATCTTGATTCCAGGTTGCCTGACGGGATCAAGACTGAAAGGTGTATCGACACACTATCAGAAACTTTCAAATAGGCCAGGCGCGCATTCAAAAACAACCACTGGAAATAAAAATATGGGTGCATAGCGAACCAACATTCCAGAACTAGGTTGGTTGAAGCAATTATCAACATCAAGTCTGACTATAAACTACGCGGTTTATGCTCCTTCATCAGACACTCTTGAGGTTGAATTCAGCTCACCCATCTCCTGCCTCTTAGTGAGTGGCGACAGGGTGACCTTGTCCCAAAGGAATGCTCACATGCGTGCTGCACCTCTCATGTTATGTGATGTCACAATCACTTTAATTCTTCGATTGTCGATGTAGACTTTCAGAAATCAAAAAAAAAACAGAATCAAAGGATCGGTCTCAATTGCTTTCCGACTCTTCAGGCTCTGACGTAGACGAAGAGGCCAGAACGTAAGCCTGATAACAGTATTGAAATCCCGCACAGGCTACAACAAAACCGCATTCATCAATTTCTGAGACATTTCACATGTATCGCTATCAAAGTCTTTCAAGAAGTGTAGAAGGTTTCTGACATGCTTCGTAAGAGAGCGCACGTGAACACCCTCCATACAAGTTAGCCAACTCATTTGCTCCTTGTTTTCTATAGCTAGAACTCCAAATTTCCCGAAACCTCTTTCTGAGCCTCTTTCCATGATTATCGATTAGAGTCTTCCACGCGCCCTGTTACATGGAGGATCTATCAAAACATTCATAGTTGAGGGCGCCTACCCTCAGTCCACGGTACACCGGTAGTTCATTCTTCAGAGTTGGCTTTTTTTCGAAGAACATCGACGCTCTTACCATCCCATGACTGGCAATCTTCATGTTCTACCCGATGCCACTGAAAGGGGATCTGCATCTAGCTGTTAATTGCTAGGACGCTTCCGTTGTGCGGAGGTGAGGGTATTGAGAAATCTCGGTAATCGTAAGGATTTGAAAACATGGAATATGTATCTCGCATGCTCCGAGGCTGAATCAGCTCTACACACGATCTCACATAGTTGTGTTCGCGTTGGTTTCTCATAGTTCCTTTAAGTGACAGCACATTCACCAGGCGCAGTGTTTGAAGAGATCCACAATCAGCAGTAGCCTAGCTCAAAGGCAAAGTTTGGGCTCAGACCCAATGTAGAAGCCCCTGAAGTGGCTAAAAGGACTAGAGAGGCTGCTGCAAGGTTCCTGCCATCATCCTACATCGAAAAGCGGCATCCGAACGCTAGGCATCAAGGATTTAGGCACGCTCCACCAGTTGACACACGCTCCGCCCACCGTTCGATATTCTGTCTGCGTCGCCGCGTTGACCTGCTATGCTCTCTCTACTCGCACTTCTCTACCACTCTCCGCGCTCACATTATTTGTCATCTCTCTGCCAATCTTTCAAACTTTTCCGCAGCATAGAGCAATTATCTCTCTGCCCGTCTTTTGAACTTTCTGCAGCATAGAGCAAAGGCCCGTGCTAGCTGTATATTTCAAGGTTTTTTTTCCTTTTTTTTTCTTCTTGGTGGTCCACCTCCCACCCCTACTTTCACGTTTGAGTGCAATTACCTTACCACGTTAATCCTTAATCGTGCCTCTAAACTATTCGGGAGTTCTGTCAACAAAAGCCCAACCTTCTCCAAATTCGATACCTTTGATTATTTGGCAGAATGAGAGAAAGATTTTGCGCTGGGGACTAACTTACAGCAGGACAGTGATGAACAGACATCTATAGCTTGATAGCGGCGCCTCCAAATTGAAAGCAAAGCAAGAAAAAGTTTTCTTTTTTTATGGTCGTTCGACTCCCCCTTGCGAAAGGAATTCATGAAAATTAGAGACTTGTGAGCCACCAGTTCCTGCTCAACCATGGAGGCTTAATCTCTTGATAACGAGCAAGCATCGGCTCGGCTCCCTACTTCACCTTTTGAAGGAATAACCCTACTTTAATCACCATGGTGCCAAAACTGACATTAAAGTTTTCTCCGACCAGAACTCATTGGGCTATGAGAGAGGCATTAAGCACCGACCTGAGCATTGTCAATGTGCTGCTAAAGTAGGTGTGTTCACTGAAATGGATGAGTATATCAGAGGAATAGCAAATGGAATAAAATCGAAAAAGGACCAGTTTGTCTAGAAAATTGTTTGCTGGCTTTATTACCACATTGCACCACATGCATACTATCCGGAGCAAAGGGGTTAACACCAGGGTTGGAGCTATCACTATACAATGAATTGCATCAAGTTGTTTGTTCCTTTGGACAAAGGCGGTCGGAAATCAACACAAACAAGTGGAGGAGAATTGAAGGCATGCCAAAAAGATGTTATGATGGTGGATAGAGGTAGAGGAATAGAGAATGACGGTCATGCTTGCCCATTACACATGCAAGGAGCAAGGCGAACGCCCATGTTGTAGTTCTTCATTCTGTCTCCTGTATGCACACATACACGTCACTTTCTTTTGCTTCCCATCCTCTTGTTTAGAGATGCGTTTGCACCTTGCCGCACCCAAGTGTGTAGCGTTTGTCCTCCCTCTGCGGGAGACACCCCCCTTTGTGAGTTTAGGTGAGGGATAATTTAGCGCGCAAATGGTCTGATGACTTCTTGAACTATGTAGGTCCTTGGATCGTCTCAAAGGCAGCGACTACGAAGTTTCCAGAAGAGTTCATAGGAGACGCGAATGTGGTAATGTTACGCCAGTGGCGAAAACAGCAGAGAAATTCGTCAAGAGCACGCAAGGCGGAACCTCCTTCTTTGGCCGCTAGTTTTCTCATGAACAGGTAACAGTCCTGCTCAGAAAGCTCTGTGTTCTTAGTTTAGAAAGCAAATTATAAACGAGTTCACTGCAACGCGATTGGAGGCACCATGCTGAACCATGCTCCAATCTAGTTGCTCCAGTTGTACCGCTGCTGGCAACATAGCTCGTCTAAATAACCAACTGAACTAGTAAGCGCTTTCGATGTCCTGGTCAGCAAGCAGCGCACCTTTCGTCGTGGAAGCTCCACATTTCATTCCTTGGCAGCCAAGCAATTGTTCAGTGCGCTGCATATGCTTTCCCGGTGCTTCTTTAGTGTAATCACTGCTTTAACCCCTTGGCGACAAAACCACCCTCCTTGGGTGTCACTTTAAAATTTACTTCGTCGAGCATTCGAAACATTCCACGAGAATGCTGGGTTGTGAACAAACCTTTCGCCCCAGGCGGGACTAGAACCCGCACCTCTCGCTTTCCGGGCAAGCGCGCTACCAGTTACGCTACCAGGGCACCATTTCATCCCAACTCAGCTTTTCGTGGTATGCTATAGCTATGGTACGTACACCATGAAAAGCTGAGTTGGGAAGAAATGGTGCCCCGGTAGCGTAACTGGTCGCGCACTTGCCCGGAAAGCGAGAGGTGCGGGTTCTAGTCCCGCCTAGGGCGAAAGTTTTGTTCACAACCCAGCATTCTTGTGAAACACTCGCAAAGCGAACTGCGGCCAAAAACAGCAGGTAACAATCAAAAACAAGTCATTCAAAACATTGTTAAAGCAAAACCCCCAGGTCGAGTTGGTGGGGTAGAAGAGGTCGATAATGAAACCGTGGATGACGAGTTGATTGCAAATGACAAAAGAAACAAAGAAAACATGGGACCCTTCAGAATAAGGGACGGAGGTGACGGACGAGTTGTCTGAACTAGCTGTCATTTCTTGCTGGTTAGCGCAGCAAGAAATGGCAGTTAGTTTGAAGGGTCCCATGGTTACAGTTCACAGGCAATGGCGCAAGGACTACGCAGTCGCGCATGGACACGCAGCCACGAGATTCGTCCAGCGGCCAGAACTAACGGCCAGCGGCCAGCTTTGTAAGACCTTAGTGCCGTTGTCGCGCACTTTTGAGACGCGACAAAGATCTGTGCTACACGTGGGCTACCCTATCTCACCCCAGGAATGATTCTTCAAGTTGGCTCCTCGCGGGGGTGTTGCTTTAACAGTCCAATGTCGAGCAAGAGTTGCGCGCGCCAAAAAGAGGTGTGGTCCCATGAGGGCAAGGGTAGTGGAAAGTTACTGACATTTTACAGCCTAAATTCGAAAGTCTGCAAATCCGCCAATTATCCTATTTTCGAATAGGCTCAGAGAGCTTCTGAGTTGTTTGATGAAATTTCTTGGTGCTCAATGTAACTAAAACTTCTCGAGAGCTTTATACGTCGATAATTCAGCCCAAACCCACTCATCAGCTCCACAACACACCAAGATTTCGTGGAGGAGTATGCAGAGCATTCCATGAAATCATATAATAAATACATTCCACTATGACATCATGCCCTTCTACCTTGGTAAATAAAAAAATTACTCTCAAGTATGCTCGATTCGTAAAGAACCACAAGAGCTCCCACCATAACCATTAATGATCCATATGTTTTGCTGGGAATCCTGCGTGAGATATAGTGCGAAGGTGTTTTGGCTCGAGAACTACAAGGCTAAAGTGGTTCTAGGCGAATAGAACTTCTGTTTAGCTATATTTCAGCTGGCTTTCTGGACAAGCGTTGAGCTATTCAAGTTTCAGGATCGACTCGAATTCCTTCCTCTCTCTTCTAGGACCCGTTGCATCATGTTAAAGCTATACCCCAGGCAGAACCCGTGTGAGCGAACCTCCTCGGTCTGGTAGGTAGCGCCCCAGAGGACATTCACGGATGTGGCAGTCCCGTGCAAGGAAATCCCCTGATAAAGGCGCTAGGGTCTTCCAAGCCAAGCTGCCCGAGCTGCGAGGCCGTGTTTTCCGCAGCTGTGGTCAAACGATCAACGATCAACAAACAGATGATCAAACGTATAAACTCTTGATGTTCTGCTAAACACAACCCGGCAAAGCTGGTTAGCAGCAGAAATCAGCTGGATAGTATGCCATAATTGCTGGCAAAATGCCACCGTTCTGCGGCATGCAATTCTCATACTCGGAAAACTCGTCCGGTTGCACCTCCCCTTGAAGGTTAGGCGAGATGCTACAGGCAGAGAGGGGGTTTCTGCATAAGGCCTCGTGGAGCGTTTCTTTCGCTGTTTCTTTCAGTTCCACTCAACAATGCACTCTCACATCCGTTATCGATCGCGGTTAACCCGCGAATCTGTCCCTGAGTTGTGCCTTTAAAGGAGAAGGGGCATATTAGTGATTTTAAAAGGCCCGTGGTGGAGTTTTGGATGGGTCAAAGGGAAGGGAGTGAGAATGTGTGACTTTATCTTTTGTGAACGGAGTTCGGGTGCGCAAAATAAAAGAAGGACTTCAAGTAGTAGATGATTCAACTACACTACTTGTATGTACAATATATATGTATGAATAATATGTTCCGTGCCGTTAGAAAGCGACAGGACCACCTACCTTTGGAATGGAGCACCATAATCCAAAATAATGGTGCCAACTTGAGACTGCTCTTGCTTGCTTTGCTCCATCTGGTACTTTTTTAATAAACTTTCCGAGTGCCGCGTGAATTTTTCTTCTTTTCCCAATTTCTGGGAGCTTTTTTCCATACCATTCCTACTAGAGTAAACTGTTCATTTGTCGAGTTTCGAACACTGCCAAAAGTCACAGCTAGACCCTTGCCACGTTCAACTTTGACAGACAAATGCCTGTTGATGCATTGCTTCTGCCGTCTTCTCTAGACAGAACAATTTCAGAGTCCGAAATTTCTATCGTCTTCATTCCAGTATGCATTGGTGCAATCACTGTAGTGTGCAATCACTCATGAAATTCAGGTACTGCCGTTGGCGCGGTGCGCTCTTTTATCCCTTGACTTGACCCCCCTTTCTCCCGTTGGCCCCTAACAAGGAAGGTCGTTCAGGGTATGGAGAGCTTTCTCAAAACGGTTTCCTCCATGTTATAGGAGCTTGTGTGTGGGCTACAAAACCGTGGTCCGTTTCCGCTGAGCGGCCCTGCGAACCCCAGAAAATGATGGGAAAATGGTTCCGGGTTCAATCTCTTGTGATGACAAAATTTTTGCATTGAGGCTGGAGTGTCCAAATTTGCTCTAAATAGCGCCAGCGCCAACAACAGATATCATTTTCATTATGGAGACCATCAGTAACTTTTACTTTCAGATTTTTACCAGAATCTGACCGAGAAAGCCAAATGGCGCCGGAGTAGCGCAAATTGGATCTATTGGAAGAAATGGACACCATATTCCTGATCAGGGCACTTGATATCCTTTACAGCAAAAGTTTTAGGAAAAACTGAGATTTAGACCCTGATCTGAAAAATTGGCCATTCATAAGTCAGCAGTAGCTCATAGGTGCCTCCAGCCGGTAGAGTGAAAACCGTTAAACCGAAAGTCGTTAATTGCTGCGGCGAACAGCTATGTGACAGTCGAGCATCCGCCTGCTATCAGCCAACTGGCATTCTGTCAGAACCTTAGAATGAAGTTGATTTATTCGCTAGTGGGCAGTAGAATCATAGCGCAGTTTGGGGTAATGTTTGAATTCATGTGAATGAGACTGAAACCAGAGGTAGACATGGAAACTCCAACCAAACTAGCTCCTTTCTTTGAAACTTCCCCTTGTTTCCATTCGGTTCCCAGCTCCCGCTCTTCAGTATACCGTGAAAATTGTGCCTTTTCTTTGGAAAGATGACGCCACAGCCATATCATATTCTATCACTGCGATGCACACTCAAGGGCTCTGAACGATCGGTGTCTCTCGCTGTCTAGACTTAGCAAAAGTGTCATTACGAAAATCCCACAGAATCGCTGGACATCTCTGATCGACGCGAACGTGAATGGCTTCTCTCATGTGCCGGGTAGAGCAAATATCGAAAAGGTAAACGAGCGTCTCCCTGAAATCCTTACCTTTGAATTGGTACGGTCAAATTGCTTCGGTGAATGCGATGAATAAGAATTCACAAGGGAAGGATGGTAGGTTGAAGTGGCCTCTTGAAATGAGATGTATACCACTTGATGCGCCTTTGAATGCTGATTCCAAATCTGCCTCCCGAATCTGCTAAACGATTTTCTGAACGGAGTTATGAAGCAAAACAGCGCAACGACAGTGGGCGGGACTCACACTCGAAACGACGTAGTATCGGCCCCTTATCGTGTTTGCTAGTTTCCATTGTTAAGTGAACAAGCTAAACGCTTGTGCTAGCCTATTTAACTAATTACTGAAGAAAGCAGAAAGCAAAACAGCAGTTACGATAGTGGACCGATCCTTCGACATTCTCACTGTGAGTCCCGACCACTACCGTTGCGCTGTTTTGCTTCATTACTCCATTCAGAGAATCGATTAGCAGATTCGGAAGGCAGGCTGAGAATCAGCGTTCAAAAGGTATACATCTAATTTTGAACGTCCACCTCCACCTACCATCCTTTCCTTGTCAGTTTATTCAATCCGTTTGACTCTTTCGTGTGAAGCATCATCGAGTGCAAGGATAGTCTCCTCATGATCTGATTCCCTGGAGGAACCTATACAAAAAGCATGGGATAGGTTGGATGTAGAGTATTCGCCACCGTCAGCATGTCCCCCCCCCCCAAGCGACTTTGAGTCTGTGTCCATTCATGTGTTCCGTAGAATAAATCTGTAAGCTGCAGCTGTATCCTTACTCGAGTTAGAATCACGTTTTTGCATGCCATTTAATTGGTTTCCGTAATTTTGCCACACAATCTACCCCGAACGAACCCATTTAATGTTCGGGTATCCGACAGGAGGCCTGTCGTGCGGCGAGAAAACAGAGACGCAGACGGGTTAGCGGCGGAGTTGCAGCTCTTGCTGTTATGCGGGAATTTCTATAGCACCTTCCATTCAAGTTGTTGCCAAATCGCTACAGTACGCGCTGCGACTCGTAAGCTGATATCGCCGCGCCACAGGCTTCTTGTCGGGTACCCAAATGTTCTGCTATGGCCAATCTCTGAGCTACACGTACATATTAACTTCTGCTGCACTGTGTGGCCATGTTTTTCTGATTTACCTTCGACGCATGGAGACTACAGGGGGGGGGGGGGGCAAAAAAGGACATTTTGCCTATGTCGCACTTCGGCCCTTTTTTCTTCCCAGAGGTTGCCGTCGTTGGCGGAGGTTTTTCAGCAAAATATTCCTCAAATCTTCCTCTATAAAGACGTAGGCCCTGATTCACTACCCTCACGGTCTTCAGAATATGACGTCATCTGTCATCGTCGTCGACCTACCGTAAGTGATTCACCATGAGGCTCTTACCTAAATTCTTGAATCGATTCAATGTCAGATAGCTTCCCAGGGGCATTACCTCTAGATAAACCCCCTCGAAATCCGCCTTGCAGAAACCGTCGTAATGGTACACGTTCCATCGAAGACCCCATTGAGTTCGACCTCTGCACCAATGTTTCCGGGGCAAAAGTATTGAAAAAGTATTTTTGATAGCTTTAAGGGTAAATTTTTCACTTGATATCAAGGCCACTTCAACGATCTTCCCGAAATTCTCAATTTTTGTATATAAATAGATAGTAGACGTTGAAAGGAAATTACTTAGACGGAATGGCAACTTCTTCGAGGAATTAGACCTTTGAAATGAGAACTGATGTCACGCATGTTTACTTCGTCTGGCAAGAACGATGCGAGAAACAATTGTCTATAGCACGAGAACATTTGGCATCAACAAAGAGTAAGAAATAAATACTTTCCCTGCAAAATGGTTGAGTTATTAAAAGGGTTCCTTCATCATTCCACTAACACCCACATAATCATTTTATATGTAGAAAAGGTCATAAGAAATTTATTTATTCTTTCATATTTAATGGCCAATCACAATTGTTAACGGCAACTGTCTTTTTTTAGTGCAGTGAGGGTATGAGAGAAGGAAAATGAGTTCTTTTTCTTATGAACGCACCTGTAGTAATCCACGAATTTGATTCGTAAAGTTCGGATAATGAAATTGGAACTGATGAAAGATTTCTGTCAGGAATTGGAAAAGGGCAACCCAGATCCCGAAGTTCATAGATGAAACTGATTAGTTCAGTTAGTCCACAAGGACTGCAAGAAAGCTGAAATGCCCTGCACAAATATAAAGACAAGAGGCAAATGGTAGTTCACATGTGAAAGTGATACCATACGTCCGCTTCGGAGACTATTCCGTTTCGAATCCTTGTCAGACCTTTCCACGCAGTCTTCTATCCCCTAGTCGCCTGGGACCGTATGCTATGTTAGGATACGAAAATTCCTTCAAATTTTATCCGTCTTCCTAACTGGGTTTGCCCTGATAAATCGCCTACATTTAATGTATGTATGTGAAAGTAAACATGTATTGAAACTTAAGAAACTATTTTGTTCGAAACAAATAAATTGAAAGGGATTTTTGGGTCACCTAGCTTCCGGAAAGATAGCATACGGCCCCTGATTAGAGCCAGATGAGAAGGGTAAAATACGAGCGTGATTTCGACCAGCTTCAGTGGCTATTTATATGTGCCTTTATGTCATATTAAAGTGCCATTGAAAAAGATCGGCCAACCCCAAGGGCAATGCTGATTAAAACCGTATGCTCTCAACTGATAATTGAAAAGCACATTTCGTTTCATAAGACTTCACAGTGGCGATCCACGTGGACGGCATCTGAAAAATTTGCCCCGTAAACAGGGTGCACTGGCCAAGGAGGTAAGCAAACCAACCCATTTGGCGTTTCTGCTGAGGCCGCATGCTAAATGTTTTGAAGGGGATTGGGTCCCCGACGGTCGACGGACCACTTGAACTCGGTGGTTCGGTAGGAGAGTGATGGCGGTAGTGGTGCAGCTATGTCAGCAGCTCCGCCAAAAGGGCTGGTTTGCTTACCACAAGACTAAGCCTTGGAGAGAGGACGGATCTCGCAGGTCCGTCCTTTCTTCATTGCTTACGATTAGTCCTGAGGTGCGCATCAGATTGGGGCGGGTTGAAGGACTGAGATGAAGTAGTCCGTCGACCGTCGAGGACAATATACCCTTCCCAACATTCAGCATACGGTCGCAGCAGGAACGCCAAACGGCTGGTTTGCTTACCTCCTGGTCGAGCTCCATGGGATCCTCGGTGGATTGTGCACCGTTACGACGTTTTTTGAAAGGGTTCTGAGGGAGTTTGCATAGTCAGAGCAAACGTCTCTAGGAAATTATCCAGCAATTCAAGAAATTATGTGAGAGCTTCAGGCTGAAGTAACTACTGTAGGCCTCCTTGAGCTCGACGACGATGGCAGATGACGACATTTCTGAGGACGGCGACGGCAGTGAAGGAGGGTCTGCGCCTACTTATACAGGGTGCGGCATAAATATGGTGACAAAATAGTTTTGAAAAAAGCGCAGTAACAAAACAATGAGCGGGTTTCTTGACTGTATGGTAAAATGCGCCAGACTTTTCTGTATATAAATCCTCGGTTTCGTGCCTTGACACATCTTCATTGGTAAATGGTGTCACCTCATCCGAACCGAGCTGCAATTCTTGCCCTTCACGCGGCCGGTCATACTCCTGCCGAAATATGCCGTAATCTCAAGATGCATCGCCGAACTGTCCATAGGACCCTGAAGCGAGGCACATTTGATGATCTTCCTCGTGGAGGTCGTCTAGCCTCGGTGGCTACTAATCGGCTCGTGAAGTGATCAGAAAACGAATCCACCGCAATTCGGCAGGAGCATGAGGAAGATGGCTAAAAATTTGGAAGTTTCAGAGCGAACGATGACAAGAGTAGTGCATAATGAACTTGGGATGCACTCTTACAAGTTCCAAAAAAGGCAGGCTCTCTCGGACGCTCAGAAGAAAAATAGAGTGGAAAATACAGAAAGCTTTTGGAGAGGGCCGCAAACGGTGCGCAGTGAAGACCCTCTTCACCGATAGAAAAGTTTTCACGATTGAGCAGGTATTCAAACGCCAAATCTCTTGTGTGCTCTGTAGGACATCCAAAGAAGCCGACAGTGCCGGAAGAACAATCACTCGAAGTTCACATCCTGCATCAGTGGTGGTTTGGGCAGGAGTATCCGCAAATTCGCGTACCCCATTGGTTTTCGTGGAAATGGGGCTGAAAATTGATGCCAGTTACTACCTCGAGGAAATTTTGAAGAAGGTCGTGGTCAACTGGACTCCTGGGAATGGTTGGATTTTCCAAAAGACGGTACACCAGCTCACAGATCGGTTTTTGTGCAAAAGTGGTGCCGAGACAACTTGCCAGACTTCATAGCAGCAAAAGACTGGCCCGCTAATTTCCCCGATTTGAATGTGATGGACTATTCAATTAGGTCGATATTGAAGCAGAATGCCTGCGCTAAAAAACACAATTTGACTGGATCGCTGAAAGCTGCTCCATGAGAAGCGTGGGATGAAATTTCGCAGGATGTCATCCGGGCAGCAGTGGATGCGTATCCGGCCCGTCTCAAGGAAGTTGCCATGTCCAAAGGAGGCCATATTGAGTGATATTGTAAATTTTTGTTCGTAATGGTATGTATAAATGTTGTCATTGTTTATATCAAATTTCGATTAGAACTGTTGAAGATGAAGCGAAATTATTTTGTCACCATATTTATGCCGCACCCTGTAAAGGAATATTCAGAGAATATTTTGCTGAGGAACTTCCCTCAACGATGGCAATCATTGCGCAAAAAAGGGGCGAGTTGAGAGATGGACAAAATGTCTTTTTTTGCCCCACCCCTACCCCAATCTATTCACGGTGAAAAGCTAAGTTAGGATGAAACATTGCCCCGGTAGCGTCACTTGTAGCGCACTTGCCCGGTACTTGAGCGGTTCGGGTTCTAATCCCGCCAGAGGCAAAAATTTTTGCTCATGACCCAAAATTTTCGCGTAATTATAATATTTTCTGGACCACATAGTTTCTTGGTTATATTATTCGCGATCTATAGAATAAGTGTAGACAATAGGAAGGGACATCCGCATGTGGAGAAAATAGCGGGTGTGATGCTGATAGCCATAGGGCCCCACGTCGTCCCTAGCGGCCACGCGATCTGCATGGTGTGATACTATACAGTACCACGTTGTCACCAGTTTACTAATACGGAACATGAGTTAAATGATTTGGGTATGGATAAATATTTGCAAAGGTCGGAGATGTCAGCACAGGACACGCTGTTATGCATGAAGCACCGAGTCACCAAATTTATAGGCGTGAAGAACAGCGATCGCTGTGCGTCAGCGCATCATTGAGCTAAATTGGGAAAGTTATTCCAGAGATCCGTGTGATGCCTACCTTGATTCGCTATCCTAATCTTGTGTACACGAAATGTGCCCAATATGAAAAAGCGTCATACCCCACCCCTCCCCCGTTTTCCTGATCTCTGTCATCGCTTTTATTAACCCTGATCGAGAAGCTTCCGAAATCCTCAACACGCTTTGTAACATTAAATATTTCCCAAGACAGGGTTAAAAAAGCTCTTGTACAATTCCTGACAGTTATTCTTCAGAGCTCCGCTAAAGCCTCTTAATTGGTTGACATTTAGCTGCAGGAATATGGTCAATATGTCGTACATCATGATTTATTTTGTTTTGACCCATCTTCTATTTTGCCCTACGAGCATTATTTCACTTACTCTATTCTATCAATTTTATGCTTATAACTTTGTTTCATTTTCGGGTTGGGGTCAGGGAATCAAAGATGTACTGTAGCCCTGTTTTTACGTGTCCTTTGGTTGAAGGAGGATTTCACGATAAGAACGAAGGTCGAAGAAGGGGAAAATTGTCTCATGGGGAGACAGGCGGACCTTCTGAGGGTGCGGTCTTACACGCAGTTGGCAGCGGAAGATTTGACCTCAGAGCTCTAGCATGGCTCACTCTTGGCGCACTTAGCGATCCACGCCCACCAATGATCGAAACACTCGCCGCAGATCTATACACAGCACGTGATTAGATAGCAAAAAGAGTTTTCAGTTTTTTTCAAACAAACTGCAATTGATGTTTCACGACATGACACGACACATAAACGCGACCACTTACCCGGCCGGCGTGACGGGGGCAATGCAGAGGTTGAACTTCTATACGGCGACTCCCTCAGGCGCGCCTCGGATGCAAGACGCACAACTCATCTCTCTGCGCTTAGTCGCGTTCATAGTCGGCGATTTGGTGCCTCTGACGGCGATTCACCGACCATGAAACGACTACATGCTGCGTCTCCCACTAACTTGAGACTAGTTCCAATGTCAGAACTCTGAATTGAGGATTGGCTAGATAGTGGATACGAGCCACGAGTTGAGTATACCATTCCATCATCCGCTCGAATAAACTGATTACGATAGAGAGTGAGCGCATCGGGGAACTGTACGCGCAAAAAGACGCAGTAGTCGGCTGCCAAAGAAGAGAGATGCAGCGCTCTTACGACGGAAGATGCGCTGGTTGCTGTGCAGTACTTGCAAATCGCCTCGCCCCTTAAAACCTCCACCCATCAGCTTAGTTGGTGATTTGGGCGATCTGTATTGCCAGCAACGACACATCTGGAGCAACCCGACGAGGAGCACTGTTTGGCATGGTGTCACAAAACGCGTTACCGTCCATACGCTCGCCGTCTTAGCCTTTGCCCGCGAACAACGGGCTCTTCTTTTGCATTTTTTTCTTAGATTTATCTGTTTTTTTTCGCCGAGGCGCACCATTGAGCACCTCTCCGAAATCTATAGTGACTGCTGCTTTCGAAATTATTCAGCTCAAAATCAAGTTACAAAGGAGTACAATAGTGAGTTCACACTTTTTTCCAGAAAAGACTTACTTTTTGCAAGACCAGGTCTCAGGCCTTTGAAGTGAGAAGCAAGATTGATCTAAAAAGTTGTAAACGTGAAAAATAACACAAGGGTTGAGTATGTGGGAACTATTACAAGTTTTTCTTGTGAAGTAATCGTAAAACCATTCCGTGAGTCACAACGCCCAACATTCCAAGAAGGTTGCCAAACCAAAATATTATAAGAAGCTTAATTATGGGCAAAGTGCGTCGCGTCCGGGGTCATCAAACCTGCGCCGTACGCTTTGCAGGCAGATGGACTACCAATTGACCATCAAGGCAGCGTTCCAACGAAATTCAGCTATAATGATATCTACACGAGCTTGTCTACATTCATACTTACAACGTGACAGAACAAATGCTTCAAGAACGGCTTCACAGAAGTAAAGAACTACATGGACGGACCTCCGGCGGAGGAATACAAATAGCTTCGCAGATGGCAGAGGAGGCGGGGTGTTGTTGGGGTGCAGGCTGCCGACTTTGTGCATTAAGTGGCCTATCGAGAAAAGCCTTCATCACAATTACAATTTCTTCATTAATGAAAGTAATATAAATTCTATGACTAAGTTTCTCAGAAGGCCGTTAAGAAGCTCTCAGGAAAGTGATGTTTTACGCCAAGATAAGACTTGAAGTGATCATCGTGCTTGATCTTCTTGGAAGCGCAACACACTCAACTTCCTTCTA
This sequence comes from Teladorsagia circumcincta, assembly GCA_002352805.1. Classification (NCBI taxonomy): domain Eukaryota; kingdom Metazoa; phylum Nematoda; class Chromadorea; order Rhabditida; family Trichostrongylidae; genus Teladorsagia; species Teladorsagia circumcincta. The sequence goes on from KZ345150.1 coordinate 36,762, forward strand.
TGATTAGCAGGCACTTGTTTACTGTTTGATCTTCGAAATAGCCAAAGTGCGTATCAAGTCAGTGCACTCCGAAACTCACACGTATAGTTTGAAACACAATTGAGTACATGGAAACATGATGGGAGTGACACGGCTCAAATTATCTTTCAAGGGAAGGATTTCAGGTCGAAGTGGCCGTTCGAAATGAGATGTATACCACTTCATGCGTTTTCGAACGCTGCTTCAAAACTCGCCCTCCATCTGAAACGATTTTCTGACCGGTTTTATGAAGCGAAACAGCGCAGCGGCGGTGGGCGGGACTCACAGTCGAAACGTCGTAGGATCGGTCCTTTATCGTGTTAACTGTTTTGCATTCTTAAGAGAAACAGCTAAACGGCTTTCGCTGCCCTATTCAAGCGAATGTCTGAAGAAAGCAACACAGCAATTATGATAAGGGACCGATCCTTCGACATTTCCACTGTGAGTCCCAAACACTGCCGTTGTACTGCTTTGCTTCATAACTCCGTTCAGTAAATCGTTTAGCAGATCCAGGAGGCAGGTTTGGAATCACTATTCGAAGACACATCAAGTGGTGTACATCTCATTTCAAACGGTTACTCCGACCTGCCATCTTCCCCTTGTTAAATCACAGCACACGATCACGAGATATGGCTTTCTGGACAAAGCACCGTAATCCGAGTGGGAATGACAGAAATGAGTGCATTTCCATAAGTGGTGATTCCTTGCCATACTTTCCACTTTGTGAGCTCTGACCTGTCAGTCTCACTTGCTCCATTGCTTTTGAAGCTGGTGGAATCAACGTGAGTTGACCGTTTTTCAGACTTCTGCTCCATTGTGATTCAGGTGAGTTGTAACTTCCGTTGGGAGTAGGCTGCTGTGAGCGGGGGTGGTAACATCAAGACGTTTCAATATGCTTTCAGGCCTTTGATAACGACGAAATTGTCGAAACGTCTGGTGTGAATATTCCACCATGATCCTGTATGGTACAGAAGTTATAAGAACACAAGTGAAATATGGCAAAGTTTCAAGAAAGTCCAGTTTCCTAGTGATTCTTCTTCGCTTGTAGTCATGCTCGTACTTTCTACAGGACTTGATGTGATCAAAAGCACTACTACATTCCACAGTAACTTCTTCCTTGCCGGGACACTTCCTCTCGTCCTGTTCTACCAAACCGCTTGTTCTGCGTTGCCAGTCCCTTCTTGATACAGATTGAAGCGGTGGGCGTGATGAAAGAGGTCTACTTTGTTGTGCACAACTGCAAGCTGCATGCTGCAAGCTGCACGATTTGGAGTGATGGTCAAGCTGTGTAGTGAAGTTAAAGTGGAGAAGAAAGCGAGCAAAACCATCGAAACCTCTGAGATCGAGGGCCTAAACTTCGAAAAACTTAGGTGAGGTCGGATTTATGGTGACGAAGAGACAGATCAACAAACACTAGAGAGAGCACGCCTTACGAGAGAGCGTGCTTATCTCTACGTCGATGGCGGTGGATGGGAAGAGTTGCGTAGGGGTCGATGGTTGCAGCGCGATTGGCGCCCTAACGGCGCACTTGGGTGAATGGCTTGACTCGCTATCAGTAGGTACGGACCCTACAATTCTTTCGAAGTACCTCTGCTACAAGCGTGGCTGATCCCTACAAGAGAGGCTTTAAGTTATTGATAAGTTATGCTATTTTATCCACTTCGTGCGTAAAGGCAGCGATTACGATATTTTCTGGAAGGGTTCAGAGGGAACTCGGGTGCTCAATGGTACGTCGGGGCGAGAAAAGCAGAGAAGTCCGACAAGAAATCGCAAAACGGGACTCCCTTTTTTGGCAATAAGTTTCCACTCGTGAACGGGTGACGGATTAGAAAGCTAACGTATGAATGAATTTACCGTATTGCGTTTGATGGCAGTATGCCAAACCATGCGCTCATCGCGTTGCTTCAGTTGTGCCGCTGCTGGCAGCGCCGCTCTTTCGAACCACCCACTACACCAGCGGATCACTTTCAGGGGCGGAGTGCTTTCGAAGTCCTGCTCAGCAACCAGCGCACCTTTCGTCGTGAAAGCGCCACAGATCGCTTCCTTGGCAGCCAAGTAATGCTTTGTGTGGTGAATATGTTCCTCCGATGCGCTCCCTCTTTAGCGTAATCGCTGCCTTTAGGTTCTGCACACCAGTAGTTTCGAACTGCTAGGAGAAATGCTTTAAAACCCAGCAAACAACTGTATTTCGAAAAGCCCGAATTTCAAAGGCATGTATCTCGATTCAAACCAACCTTCCAAGTTAAATTAAAAACATTCGAATGCACAAACCTTCCACTATAAGAAGGCATATCAGTGCTGTTTCCGAATAACTCGGATCCACAAACCATCTACGTCCAGGTTGGGGAGGATCTCCTCAATTGCCGTGCGTACGGATGCTTCATTCAAAAAATTTTGGTTAATGGGTTGCAGCGTCCGATATCCGACCACTGCTCCCATCATACCCAAGGCTCTCGCTTTCGTTACAATAACTTTTTGAACTGCTGCTTTGTCCTTTGAAAATTACACTCGTTTTGGCATCGGCATTGGTAAAAACATAATTCTCAAGTGAACCAGTGGGAGGACGCAGACGAGCGAAAAATATTTATTTTTAATACAGGGGCAATAGAAAAAGGCATTTTGTCTTCGTACGCAAAAGTATTTAATCCCACTTTGCTCGATTCAAAGCAAGTGCTCCCAACTCAGAAATGAAGAGCATATTTTATCTCATAAGGAATTCTTCATAGTGGCCATCTAAGTGGACGGCATCAGTATTATTTTTCCCGAAAACATGGTGCACTGGTCGAGCTTAATATGGTCCTCGACGGATCGTGTACCATTACGACGGTTTCAGATAGGTGAATTTCGAAGGGGGTTTGCATATCTATAGCTGATGTCCCCAGAAAACTATCCCACATCGAATCGATTCAAGAAATTGTGTAAGAGCTTCAGGCTGAAGCAGTGACGGTAGGCCACCCTGAGCTCGACGGCAGATGGCGTCATATTCTGAAGACCGTGAGGGCTGTGAAGGAAGACGTGCGTCTGCTTATAGAGACACATTTAGCCCATTCGCGACAATGTCAGCCACCGGTGGCTGACGCGAAGATGTCCACTTCGGACCATGTCAGCCACCGGTGGCTGACGGGCTTTAAATGGAATTTTTGAAAACAGAAGAAGGTCTCTGGGAGATTTTCTCTGCTGTGATGGATCTTCATACCCTCATCTATCTACGCCACCACTGGGCACAGGAAATCTCTACCCACTAGAATTTTATTGAAGAAAAAATATCATGACTTCAAAATTTCATCGAATAGTTGAAATTTTTTTCGCTGAAACTTCTCCCGTGGGGGTTTTCGAGGATCCTGATCTCAAATTTGATATCCATTTGCCATTTCGCGCCAGTTGGCGCCAATGGTGTCTTCGTCAAATTTGCTGTAAACTTGCGAATGGGGGTTATTTAAGGCCCTGATTACGAATATGACATTCGTTATTAGCGCTGGCGCCAAATTGGCGCTATTTGGCGCCAAATGGCGCCCTGACCGAAGCTCATTAAATTCTCTGTAAACTTGCATACAGGAGTTATTTGAGGCCCCGATTGCGAGTATCACACTCGTTTGAGTCTTTGACGCTATTTGGCGCCTGTTTCCTAACCGTCTGCGCCCTCTCACTAATTGGATCGCCACAAGGATTATCCGGGGAAGGTCATTTGGTATACCCGCCAACTGAAGGGAGATGTATATTTCTGTATGCGCCTTGAACCGCTGAGCTCGACTCTACTTTAAATATCTGCGAATTCTTCTCTGAAAAGAGTTATGAAGTAAAGGCGTAGCGGCAGTGGTCTGGCCGCACAGAGGTCCTGGGATCAACTCCTTGGCGGGCTTACTCCTTTGCCATTTGCAGTGACAAAGTTAGGAATGACAGTGGAATCCCAACGAGTCTGCGTACGGTTACCTGCACAAAGAATTTAAGGGCAGATAATAATGAATTTGGGCGGTGTGTGCTCCTGACTACTCTAGGCCCTGTAGCGCAGGCGCCATGCACTTTCTCTTGGAACGAGTGTGATATTCGTAATCAGGACCCTCGACAACCCCTACACACAAGTTTGCAGAGAATTTGATGAGATTCAGTCCCGACGCAATTTGGCGCCGGCGCCAAAAATGGACCTCATATTCGTGATTAGGACCGTCGATTACCCCCGGGTGGTGATATTGGAAAGAGGAAAGCACAAGTTGTATAGAAAGAACCGAGGAAAAAAAGATGGATTTCCCCAGGGACAATGTCGGCCACCGGTGGCTGACATTGCGCAACTGGCTCTGCCGGCGCTGGTCCGAACAGGCAGTCTTCGAAAATCCCGCTCGGTCGCGAGTGGGTTAAGGAATATTCCGCTGAAGAACTTCGGTCAACGTCCGCAAACCGTGTGAGGAAAAAAGGGCCGAAGTACAACATAGGCAAAATGTCTTTTTTTTTTGTCCCCCCGTATATATCCGTAGTCAGGAGACCGAATAGCCCCTATTCGGAAATTTTTACAGATTTGGTGGAAACAAGTGTCTTGAAAAGGTGATGCTGGAATGGAACTGGAATCGGGTTGCGCCACCGCTGAAACTTACTGTTATTTTCGGAATCAAAGCATCGAATTACCCCCATGGACAACGTTACGGTAGTCTCCAGGTGCACGCAATTACACTGCAAGAGCGTGGGACAATGGCTATGGCTTACCTTCCGGGAATTTGGATACTAGAGTGGATGAGGAAAATGCAGAATTGCAAGCGGCGCGTTAACTCGGCACGTTATCTGACGGTCAAATCTTTGACTCAGAAAACTGAGGGAGTATTCCATCTCTCCGAAATGTTTCACCATGCCAGACATGTGTGGGGAGTTTTTTAAAATGCCATCCTATAGGCCACAACAAGGAAGCGAGGTCATGTACGCATCAAAATACCCCAGTACTCCCTAATACACTTCCTAAGACACTCCACCTGGCACTAATGACACTTTGCTAAATTCAAACCGAATGATTCCAATTGAAGCTCAAAGAACATATTCCGTGCTATCAGCGAAGTGCATTATAGCCGATTGACCGACGACATCATGAGAATTTACTATGGAAAATTCGTGCACGGTTCGAGCTCAACGTGGTCCGCCACGGGTCGTGGACCCTTACGAGGCTAGTGGATGCGCTGGCTTGAAGGGGTCTTGCATAGTTGGAGGTACAGTTTCTACGAAGATATCCATCAGCTAATCGATTGAATTAATTTTGTCGCTGCTTCGAGATGGAGCGACGACGGAAGTCCTCCTTGGGCACGACGGCGACGGCAAATGGCGTCATATTCCGAAGACGGTGAGGGCAGTGAAGGAGAACTTGCCTGTGATCATGGAGGTACATCTAAGGAATATTGTGCCGTGAAGCTTCCATCAACAGCGGCACCCTAGAGGACGAAAAGTTCGGTGATGTGTGCCATGGGCAAGTGTCTCTTTTTTTGGCCACCTCTGTATATATACCTGCTCCAAAAAAGCAATTACAAACACATTTTCCTCGTCCCTTGCAACTCTGCATGGGACATCAATGAGCGGCACGCGCCTAGAAATTTATACTTATCACCGGTTCTCGTTATCTTATGAGCGGTGAAATGATTCGTTACCAGTGTACAGTGCCTTGAAAATTTATAAATTTTTCGAGTTCCCTCCCGTACCCACAGCGTTTTTTAATGTTTTGCGGCTAATCGTACAAAAGTGTTAGAGAAAAGTTTCAACTGGTTCCCGAGTTCACTATTTACTTCCCCCTACATATTCAAAGCTATTCAGGTATTACGGAGATCAGGAGTCTGGTCCCGGATCGAGATCTGGCCTATGCCGAGTCTTTCGTCCCACCGCAAGCAGATATTTGCTACCGGGATAAAAAGGAATAACGTTATAAAAGCAATCGAGTCTTCTGGCCTCCACAAGTGATGTTATAGGGCGCATGGCTCTCACAATGCTGCTACCACTATGAATGGATGTGGAATGTGTGATCAACATCAAGTGCTTTATGCTTTTTTTATTGATGAACTTATGCTCCTCAACATCAGAAGCCACAAGCTGGAAATAGGTATCAGACAAGTACAGCACCAGTTATCCACGTCCAAAGGTGTGAAAAAATTGACTAGGCTGTACGAAATTTGTTCCCAGATTAGATATGTTGTTGCCATCCAGAAGCTTCGTGCTCCAGTCAGGCCGTATCAGCTGATAATCTCTGTAATCTACACCATCTTGTTTATCCTAGATTAGTTTGAGCCTGGACTGGGAATTTAACAAGCACGGCTCAGGCGCTGATCATTAATGCCTTCCGGATTGATGCAAGTGAGTTTGAAAGCTGAATCGCTTTCAATATGTTGCCCGCTATTGCATGTTGCATTAAGGTCGCGTTAAGAGTTGTGGCAGGGTCAAGCGAGGCATTGAGGAACATTTCAAAATACGACCCCCCCCCCACCGCGGCCGAAGTCCAAGACTCTTAACAAGCCTTGTATGAAGAATTTATTTGACCCTCCCGAAAAGCTTTCCTTAAAAATTTCTACTGCCCCACCTTCCACTATAAAGGTGTTCACCAAGTAGAAGAAAAATCATCTGAATAAAATTAACCCTACAAAGAGACGAGAAAAAAACTGCGAACTGGACATGTAGAAGCTATAAACCAGTAGCGACCTAATTGGTCTTATGCGTTGACGTTGAAGCAGCTAATTTGAACTCTTCACACATATTCAAATGGCTATAACTCTCCTTGAAAGTGGACAAATTTTCAACCTGAGAACCGAATTGGAAATTCTCGACGAGCTTTTTCTAAACAGTATGAAAGTTATGAAAAAAATTAACAATTGTTTTGAAAATTGATACGAAATTTTCGGTTTAGGTTGATTAACGAGTAAAATTTATGATGAGTATGAGTTGTTACACTTTTCAAAGCCATAACTCCGTTAGAACTCGTTCAATCGAGAAAGTTAATATATTGTCATGAACTAGAAGATTTGCTCTATTCAATGAATACAAGAACTGCTAAATACGGACAATAAGTAAAAAAATGGTCACGTTGAGGTACTGCAATTGTACTGTATGCCAAACGAGGTTTTTAGGATGGAATCTTTATTCACTGACCTTATGTTTCGACCAATTAGTCTTCCTCAGAGGCCTGGAGATGTTCCGAAGCTTTTCAATTTGCTAGCTACTCGATCAATTACATATAACGCTCTCGACACATAGAACGTTGTGAACACTACCGAGCACTAAGTAATGAAAGCGTGACTCACCCAACAATCCACCGATGTGGAGCACTAGCTCATGCCTGTGTTACTGTTGCGACGTCAGTGGAGCGAATGAGCCTCACCCATTGAATTGGTTGTCGTGACCGACCTCTATATGGTCGACAAGAAGAACATACCGCACTACAAAGCTAACCAAAATCAATAATAACTCAAACATGTCACGCCATGTCACAAGCGCGCCAAAATACGCGCGCTTCCAGAAAGATCTATCCATTCTTCTCGCCTGCAGCCTTCTAGCCGACTGCGCCCCCCCCCCCCGCTACCCCTTCCTATTCACCGTCGTGCGCTTCGACCGACTCTAGCGAACTGATCATGTGCTGCGTCTCACAAAATAAGGTAATCATTCCTCCTTTATTGTCTATGTTATTTCGGTTCAATTACATGAAGTTTTGGGTTTATCATGTGTTGAAGTGTCAATCGTTCGTTCCCAGTTTTCATTGGTTATAAACCTTGGTTCAGCTTTACCGTGTCGTCTGCGTCCAACGCAGGGATTGGGTTGGGAGGGGACGGGAGGCGGGGGTGGGAGCCCAGAACTCTAGGGTTGTGACGCGCTTTAATGCCACCGATGTAACCCACGAGTTACGACGTTTGTCGAAGCGTAAGATCCTCGCTTGGCATACAGTACATATCAATTGCAGCATTTACAACATCAAATGCTGAGGTTTCAACAAAGGACCACATGGAAACCATGTCGAGGTTTTTCGCCCGCCGAAAGGTACTTTATCGCTGCATCGACCTTCTTTCAACGACTACAGCTCCTTTAAGGGGCGATTATGTACAAAAGTAGGGACATATTCCTCGTGCTCTTCCCCTTCCAATAAGTGTGAAATTGTTTAGCGAATCTCAACGTTAACGATTACATGCTATGAATTTGCCGCTTTAATCTGCATTTCTTGTTGAATAGTGGATCCCCCTGCCAATTCACGCGGAATCTTGCGGAAACCTCTTGATTTTTTCTTGAATCGTTTTTCAGCCGTCCTTCTTCAACTACGGCTCAGTAACGCGCCGTGTGCTTCAAATCCCTTCGTATTCGTGGCTCATTTGGAAGATGAAACATCCGTCTATTCTTCAATCTTGTCGTAATAAACTGCTGAGGTAACGTGAAATTACAGCGCCGTTTAAACCATGGAAATTTATATGAGCGGAATAACATAATTATTGGAAATACTGGCTCGCACAGCTTGCAGCTTGCATAGCATCGATCACTTCTTGATATTTTGTTCTTTGGAGTCCTCCAACACTGATGATCCTATTGCTTGCATCTACCCAACCGGCCAGATATGGCCCCTCCCAGTGATGACCCTGCTGCTTTCATCCTCCCAACCGGCCAAATACGGCCCCTCCTATTGCACTTTCGAGCGTTCCTCAACGTACACTTGACCCTATGTGGTGGCGCTACCTACTTCGTGGATTGAAGGAAAGAAGTTTTATGCTAAGAAGGCAGCCTATTGAAAATCAAGGCAAAATTGGTCGCAGTGCAGAGTTTAGAAAAAGCCATAGGAAGTGGCGCAGAACCCAAGAATGGGACTCCTCCGATATGACTCCCATCGGTGCTGCCCTCTTGAACGCTTCACTCTCTCTATGCTAAACGACAAGAGGCTCAGCGAGAGTGGGGCGTATCGCGCCGATAGCGCCACGGGGAAGGCTATCCTAGATCGCCGTAGCATTTTTTGCTGTGAATAGTGTGTCGGTCCGCAACATCGGGAGGGGGGTCTGCCTGTTTTCCAACTAAATGAGTTCCCCTTCTTCCAGCTTCGAAGTTATGGTGGAATCCTCCCCTAAGGATCGAACCGGGTTCCCTTCAAGAAGACCATTACCAGTATTCCCAACACGGTGCTCATAGAAACTGTCTTAAAGGTAATTACGTAAAAGGAAACTCAAGAATTAGCGATTTTGAAAAAGAATCACTGCGTAGAACCAGAAAAAAACCTCCCTTCTCAAAATATCAGGTCTTAGCGCGTCTGTGTAGGGAATCATGCCGCGCATAAAGATTGCGATGGTCCGAGGTACAATCATTGTACGTACAGACCATCGTAATCTTTATACGGAGAAGATTTTCCACTCAACCAATCATGAAATGTGCTTTAAAAGCTGTTGTAGGACAACCACAAGCCAATCGCCTTATTGAAGAAGCTGTTACAAACGGATAAATATTGCAAGAGCTCGATTACAACATCTCACGTTGCTCACTTTCACTAAGCTGTGACAGAACATTTCTTCACTATTAGCGCTTTTACTGAGTCGATAGGAACAATTGTCACATTCAGCCAATTTGTGATCTACTAACACCCTTTGATGCACCAAGCATCCTACTTCCGTTCAAAATCGTACATAGTTCACTTGGATGGGAGTTCGCCATTATAAGTATTCAGTATGACTGCGCACGCTGTTGCGTGCATCACGCGGGACTGCAATGGCATAAAACAGGGCCATGGATATTTTCATAGTACTTGGGGTGAACTCCGCCCACGCCCCTCAGCGTCACCCAACTGTAGAATTTCATTTCGCCAACTTTTACGCACTTTTTCCCAGCCTCTGACTCTCTTTGAACCCAACTATGATGTTTCATAGAAAACTCCGCCCACTTCGGCGCGAGCACCACCCACTTAAGAACCTGCTAAGCTCCCACCAGCTTTCGGACTCTGCTCACTTTCTTCCAGTCTTCAGGGCTTCATGGTCTTCCTCACCCACCAACAGTTGTTCACATCTTTCCATTATCGGGCCATATCCACTTTTTTCTCGGTCTCCAAAACTTCTTTGAACCTGAGTGGTTCGGTAGCAAACTCCATGCAGCCAGCGTCACTGAATGGTATGATTACATACCGAGCGTCGCATATAAAAGAGCCGCGCCTGAATGAGCAACAGTTTTTGCCTTCCTCCGTCGATCAAGACTTGGATCCCCTGCAATCGACACCCCAATAAAGAAGCCCTTCTTCACAATAGAGTACCCCTCATCTGGAGATCATCAATATCGGCGTCGGCCCTCAATCGCGGCCACTGGAACGAAGATGAAGACGAGTGCGTGGCGTACTTATTATTCGTATATCTACAATCGGTATTTGTGGTACTTCTGTTGAATACTGTCAAATCAGACACGCGTGGCACGAGCACATTAGGGAATAGAGGCACATCAATATCAGACTCCTTTCCCACATTCCTCTCACAAAAGCGCGCTGCACGCCCACCATCAGTATTTAACCTTCCCCGGTAACCTCTGTTCACCTTTTTCCTGGGACTGGGACTTCTCAGAACCGAGGGATTTGTAATAAACACCACCCTCTCAAGAAGATGCCCTTCCACCTAGGTCAGGTTTGTTGGAGACACTTTAGATATTGCTTTCCGAAGAGATTTTTTCTGCTCAAAAGGCTCTTCCGTAACAGAGTTATGAGTTCTTCATCGGGCACCGCCCTTTTAGAGGACGCCCCGCTCACCGCAGACCGGTCCCCCAAATTCGACCTCTCAACTCAGTGCGTACCCTCATTTTTTTCCGGTCTTCGGGATGTTCTATAACCGAACTCGAAACTTTTGCCATCAGCACAGCCTATTCCGGGGCGTGCACCGCCCAGCGATATGTGTTTTCTACTTCTGAACCCCATCCATCTCAAATTTGACCCAGACTGACAGTGTAAAGGGTTCTTCAGGTAGTACCGAATTTTCTGCGGACAAACAGACAGACGCACGCACACACAGACTTACCCGCTCACTAGTCCAGTGATTTGGACGAGACCCAACTGAAGCAACTGGATTGCTGCATGGTTTGGCGTGCTGTCACAAAACGCAATATGGGAACCTTGTTCAGACGTCGACTTTATGAGTTGTTACCCTTTCATGAATAGAAACCAAGTGCCGAAAAAGGGGGTCCCGTTTCGCATTTCTTGACGGATTTTTCCGCTCTTTTCGCCACTGGTGTACCACTGATCACATCCCCTCTGGACCATTCCAGAAAATGTCGTAATCCCTGCCTTTAAATCTGTAGTCAACTACCTCATGAGAGGCTTATTGGCTTGAAAGATTACTTTATCTCTGGATCGTGCAATAGGAAAGCGCTGATTTCCCGACTGCACCACTTCCGCCCATTAATCCTGACAGAAGAAGGAAATCAATAAAACTCGAAGTATCCAATACTAGTGGAATCGTAATAATAGTAATGATAACTATGAATGACTACTGTTGCAAGAATTACTGCGACTTTTGACAATTTATGTGCACACTTCTTATAAGTCGTACTCGAATGAATTATGTTCCATTCGTTTAGTGGGGTGTAAACGGGAAACGCTCATTCATGGAAAATGGTAGGAATAAAGGGACAACACGATTCAAGAGTCGCGGATACTTCAGGGAGACCGTGGAGGATTATAGTGTTGCTGTTCAGGATTTGCAGGTGATATCTGTAGCCGGATATACCACAGTGGAAGAGAGCGCTACATTGTAAGGCTTAGTAGCCTTTTGCCACTGACTTCCAGCCTGGTGATTGGGTTTTTCATATGCCTACCTCCACTCATCATAGCAGGTTCCACCTTTCCAGCTGTATCTCCCACCTAGCCAACAGCGGAGGGGGCGAATATGTACACATCCCGGGCATAGCAGATTCTCTGATAATCCTGCAGAATTCCTGTTCACTTACTTCAAAGACGGACTCTTCAGCACGAACCATTTCAACAGTACTCACCAAGTCAAAAGTGCAGCCACAAATATCCCCTTTAAAGTCCTACAACGGGCGCTTCGACCCCTCCAGACGAGCCCTTCATACAACAATGAGGAACGCAATGTTTGCCTAGAATTTACCAAACCCGTTCGGGTTTTCTGAGACCCAAAGGCGTTCGGGAAGTTTCAACGACAAAGATCATACTGGAGCTTGCAGCAAGTTGTGCAAGCTTCGGTATGTTGTTTGTCCCCGCAAGCGGTCGAGTGAAGGGAAATGAACTCATCAAGGAACCATTTTGATCTCCCAGGGGAAAGTTCGGCATTATTTTCAGCTACGGTGTAGGGCTTTGGCGATGCCCGCCTAATGCTCGTCGCTGTGATACTTTATCACTTTTTTCACCTCGTTTCTGTTTTCTACTCTTTTTTGAATGCTTTTTCTTCCTCACCTTCTCGTCATGGGCTAACAAGGTCGCAGAATCCACCTTCAAGCCGTCCTCACCGTTTCGGTGTATTAAATAATACACACGAACACATAAATATTAGGTCGTGAAGAAAGTTCTTGCGTTTTCTGACCCTTAACTTCAAATGCATATATCTCGGCTCATACAAACTTTTCAATTGGAATAAAAACTGTTAGAATCCTCAAACCTTCGTCAATGAAAAGCGGGTTTAGTTGGGCCGGTTCCTCAGAACAGTGAGGAACCGGCCCAACTAAAGCTGTCCTTGAGGAAGCTGTCCGGATCTTTGGAAAAGTGACAAATAATAGGCAAAAGGTCTTGAGAGTAAAGAGGTAGCAGGTATAATCTGAAGCCTAACTGGGTAAATAATAATGAGGGATACCGGTCGAGTGTGCTAGTTCTAGCAGTATTTTGACATATTTTCAGGAGTACTTTCCCATGTTGACACTTCCACCTGTTTTCGAAGTGCTAGACTAGCCGCTGACCTCATGAAAGTCACCTCAAGCTTCCTTCAGCACTGTTTCAATTTTACAAAGTTTTTAGAGCCTCATCGCGGTGTGTGCTGTAGCAAAGAATCCGCTCTTTATCATATGTTGCAAACGAGTAGGAAAGTAGGTCCTTTTCATTGCATAAAACAAGCTCGAATGTGGAGGACGAGTCTTCAAAGTGGTGAGTCGTCGCGGCACGCCGTACTCAAGGTTTTGGACTTTCCATCCCAACCCGTATAACTACAATCGACAAACCAAGTACGGTGTGTATAGGATGAACCTGCTTATTAATTCTGTGTGACCGCTCCTCAACCAGAGCTTTCGGCTAACCCGTGGCATTGTCCAATACCCGACCACCAACATCATCATCTTCAAGCACTCGCTAACGTTGCAAAGACTTTTCGAACAACTACTTCAAGGCATATTAATTGCTAATCTCAGCCAAGTGCATCTTCAATACTTTGACCTGCTTCCGCTTCTTGCAGGCTAGTCTGAGGTGGAAAAGGGAAACATGCAAACTTGTCCACCGAGTATGCCGTATTCGAGGCTTTTAAAGATAGAGCAGGAAAAGTTCTTCAGAACGGCATATAGCGCGGTGGCAGCTTACTCAAATTCAGAAGAAAATAAAGCCTCAAAAAATGGAACACCAAAAGCGCAAGAACTTTCTTCACGACCTAATAGATAAATAAACAGATTTGTAGACGACTAAATAAATAACCTTGATTCACGGGAAGATCCTTTGCACTTCCATGATGCTTTCTTAGAACCTCCTTTGAGACAAAAGCTTGCAAAAGCCAGTGATTGTCACAATTTTTGTCGCCACACGGGGGCACCTGCTCCTCGGCTCGGAATGAAATAAAAAATAGGGTGGACGAGCTGTCTGAACTTGCCCGCAGTAAATGCGCCCCAATTGCAATCGCTGATAGGTAGTCCTGCAAGGCCTGGAGATTTGCCAGCAATTGCAACTGTGGCCCAAAGCGTCATCAGCTGACTGCGAGCAACCCGAGCAAAACCACGCTGCTTCACTATTGGTGTAGCCGCAAGGCACCGCGTTAGTTGCTTTCAAGGACTGAGTTCAAATCGTCCCTGTGGTCCCAAAGCGACCGTAAATGCCGCCGCAGCCAATCATGCGCTCTCCACGACGACCAAAGCGTGGCGCGTACATACATACATGCATACGTACATACGCACCTCCTCTCGACAGTGACCGTCCCCGTTCTAGCGACTTGAAGGTGAGTCTTTGAAGGTCTTTTTTGGTCAGATTCTCTTCATGTGTGCTTGCTTAGGCCTAACGCATCGTCTCACACCATTAGCATCGAATTTCAAGAACCCTGCTGAGACTGTTGCTTTAATGGTGGGTTAGCGCGCATAAAAGTGGACGGAGTTATAGATACAACTCGGTTCTACAAACACCTGGATACGGGAAAAAGGCTATACTGTTCGGCTGCGGACGGGAGGTCAACTACTATAGATGGGCGATGTACTAATGATAAGTGTCGTTTTTTTGACAACGAGAAAAATTATGGGGCAAAAATCGGATGTTTTGAATATGACTTCCACTTGCTGCCGTTTGTTTTAAATTTCCGTTTACAGAAGCTGAGGTAATACTTAATCGAAGATCACCTTGAAACTAAGTTTATTTACCCAGCAACGTCAAGTGCATCGACACCAGCTGTTTATGAATCATTCACCCGGAATCGCCTCTATATTTGGCCTGTTGCGTGCTAAAATAGCTTATAAGTGTCTCACATAGCATTTCATCAGCACGATAGTCGCCCTTTTCTCTATTTATAGCATCTATATATGCTTTATAAGTTGCGTTTGCGTTCATAATTACAAAGTTTTATTTACGAGCACTTTCTCATTAAACGTCGGCTATCAATGGTGAGCTTTCGAAGGTTTATATTTCGGAGGCTAATTTATGGAATGATTCAGTTTCTCAGGAAAGCAAATTGCGACTTCCATTGAAGGGCACTCTGAAGTACTGCAGAATTCTTGTTTTGATGGGGGCATATGAAGCATTCGGAGGACCTTCTTTATCGAGAAAAGCCACGCATTCCACTTCTATGCAAAATCATATCTCTTGAGCTCCAGAAGATTGCTCTACAAAATCACTTGAAGGCTCACACGTACTAGGGCAGTACTTTTGCCTTCGAAGACTAATCTAGGGTAGTATCAATTAGAATTTGATCACCGTGAAATGAATAAGGAATCAACTTGCTTGGTACATATTTTCCGGCCAAAAGTTATGGAGGATTAGAGGGAAGGTCGAAGGTGGAGAAAATTCCCTATTGGGGAGACAGGCGAATCTCTTGGGGGTGTGGACTGACACGCAGTCGAAAGCGGAAGATTTGACCTCGGCGATCTAGCATAGCTCATTCTTGGGGCACTTGGCGATCCACGCCCACCGCCTTTCGAATCACCGCCAGATCCGTACACAGTGAGTGATTACATAGCAGAGAGTCACTATATTGAGGAGGGCACAACGACTGGAGTCGCATCAATGCCTAAATCAAGGGAAAAGGAAGGGGTCCCATTTCTCGGGTTCTGGGCCGTTATTTATTTATTTATTTATTTATTTATTTATTTGCACAGTAAGTGCGCGCAAACAATACCATTTGCGACCAATATATAGAAAATCATTTATTTTTAATGGTTCTTCCTTCCTTCTGCTACCACTCACCATCCCTCACTTAATTTGATATGGGTTGCGTTTTCACCGTGAATTCTGCCTTCGATCTCCGAGAGGAGATTATGCCTGTGACTCCCACCATTCGACAACATGCAAAAAAAGATTTCACCATATTGAGGATTTTTATCCAATGATCTCTCTCTGAATACAGGGGGTCAAAAAAGTCACTTCTCCCATTCAAACTTTTGCACGCGGAGGTCGCCGCTGTTGGTGAAAATTTTCGACATTTCTCGATAATCTCCCGTACTCCCCCCACCACACACAAGCAGAAACATGCCCTCGTTCGCTGGCCTCACCCCCTTCTCCAGAATATGACATCATCTGTTACCACTGTCAAGTTCATGAAGCTACCGTAATCAGCCTGAAGCTGCTACATAATTTCTTCAATCGGTCAATTGACGGATAGCTTTATGGATACGTAGTTATGGCTGTCAAAGCCTTCCGACCAGCGTTCGGGATAGATTCTTAATGGTCCACGATTTTTTGGAGACCTCGCTGATCTCGAATCGTGCACCATGTTCCCGTGGCGATTCTTCTGATGTTTTTAGAGAGGAAAGCTACTATGAAGTTTTCGATAAACGCGAATGTGCTTTTTAATCTCAAGTTGGGGTCATCCGGTATGAATTCAGCAAAATGTATCAACACGTTGACGACAAGCAGTTATGTGCGCATCTACTCATACTTTTTTACAATTTTTTATCAGCACTTATAATCCCACTAAAAACTTCATCATCTATGATGAAGTTATTAGTGGGACTAGTTATTATCCTATTTGAAGTATCCGATAATGGATGGACAGTTATGAAAAATAAAAATGAAAACAGAAGTTAATCAGTAATAGTCTTCTCCGTGTAAAAATGCGGGACGTATGTGTCCCGCGCAGCCGTCAATATGTTAATACCGCCTTGAATGTGAACTTTTTTTGTGACTTTTTCCCCACTGTATTGAAGGCGATCAAATAAGGGTTACCTACACCTCTAAACTAGTAACGCTGATAAGTAAATTGCATTAGATTCAGAATTGATATTTCCACCCGCAAAGCCAACAGCGAACTCGATTACAAAACCCCTGCTTCGACTTTTTGCGCGTCGTATAATCGCCGGACTAAGCCCCATGCAAAGTATCCCCTTCTGAACACCCTTGTGTGCTCACGCTTGATTAATGAAAGGGAGGCGTCGAGAAGTGGACATCCTGGAAGCACGTAATCTCAAAAGCTGTATAATCAGCGCTATATTTTGCCTTCCCATGTGGGAGCTTTACGAAATGCGTCATTAGTGTATGAAATAGGTGCGTGCTCTGCGTGGGTAAGAGAAAACGTATCGATGGTGTGACGCACGCCGGATAATCGGTGACTCGTTAGTATTAATTTGAAATGGTTGCATAAATAGTGGCTTCACCTTGGCAGACTTCATGCTAGTTTCGGGCCCGCAGCAGCAGATTTCTCGCTTCTTGCGATTAGGGAGAAACGATAAATCTGCTAAAGTGAGAAATCCTATTTTTGTCGACAGGGTTGCATGATAAAAAGAGGAGCTGACGTCACGTGGGATTGCATAGATAGACGTCATTAAAGATGAGCTTGCAAAGGTAGCACACCTCAAGGGTCTCCAAAGGAAAGCAAGGTTATGGGCAGGGTTTGCTTGTCTGGATTCCGGAATATTACACACACACGACATCAGTTCACGTCATTCTAAATTCATTAACGCTCTTTGTAGCATTTTTTACAGAAGCAGGTAAGGCCGAGTGGTTAGGGGTGTAGGCTCAAGTGTGCACCTCTCTGAGAGCCGCGGGTTCAATCCTTGCCGAGGCGTAGTCGTGCACTGCAGAAACTGCAAAAGTGGATTCAATATCAATATCCATTATTAATGCATATCTATTCCTCTATTTCTCAGAAAGCCCAGTGCGCATGGAGTCAGAGGTTTTTTCCTCAAGATTCTGGGGTCATTTATCAGTGAGGGAGTACAAATTGTTGATGTATCCACAACTCTTTATCTATCAACCAGTTTAGCTCCGCACGCTACCGCGCGCATGAAGCGGAAGGCTTAGGTGAAGCGCTACGGACGATAAAACGTTAGGTTCACCGCTCTACATTGCGCGCTCCTTGAAATGCGTTAACTGACCGTTTCATAGGCTGCCCATCTTCGCAGAGGCTCACCGTTTGATACGCGCAGCGGAGTGCGATCTAATGTGGTGTCTGCAAACAATCACCATGCATCGGATGACAGCGTAATTTGTTGGTCGGATTATGTTTGATGTCAGAATAGAGATACCCAGAAGTCGTTATCGTATTTCTCCAAACTTCCATCATACATTCCTAGAAATTCTAGGGAAGGTAGCGGTCTATTAAGGTTTCGGGCTGATGATAACAACGCAACTGAAAGTATATTGAAATGAAATGCTATCTCAAGTCTGGTTTTCAGTGACCTCTACTTTCTTGCGCTTATCGTTATTATCGGCCCTTATCCTTAGTCCTAATGGCATTTGTATGCGATTGGGCCTGCACAATGGTTTGTAAGAAACAACCTTCTCGCATTGATACTTTCGTAAATATGGAGGAGTCTCGCTAATAAGTAGACTCCTGACTGATGGGAGGCTTATTTGGGCTGGGTAAGAATTGAGCTATCGCCCCTTCTGGAAGCAAATTTATCGTTATGATGTTGAACCGCTGCACTATTTATGGAGAAATCGGAAGTGACATCAACGCATACGCTGGCGGCAAAAAAAGAAGTAGCTCGGTATCGAAGGGACCATTTTTTAGTGGACATGACGTCAACTGTCACATGTGCTGCACTTTCATATTACCCCAAGGCAGTCGCTCTACTGATGAGAAACGGAATGACGTGAAAAGTTATTTAAATGGTTTGAACTTTTTTGTTGCCTATATCTTGGCATTGGAGAGCCAACTTTTGATCATGACATCACCTATTTATTTATTTATTTATTTATTTATTCGTTTATTTATTATCTAATGTTTATTATCGCCTGGTGAAATTACGGCTATCTTTTCTCCACTAACGCAAAGCCTTGCGGTAACATGCATGTGCAAGAAATGTAATTACTGACGTCACTGCCAAAAAATACTATGCAGGGGGAGGGGTGCAAAAAACGATTCCCCAGGTCGCATTTCGGCCCTTTTTTCTTCGCAGAGATCATCGTCGTTGACGGATTTTCTTCAGCCAAATATTCCCTAAAGCTCCCTCTATATATGTAAACGGAGGCCCTCATTTACTACCCTAAGGGTCTTCGGAATATGACGTCATCTGTCATCGTTCGTCGAGTTCAGGGAGCCTACCGTAATTGCTTCAGCATGGAGGTCTTACATAACTTTTTAAATCGATTCAACGTTGGATGGCTTCCTAGGGACATCAGCTATAAATACGTGAACCTTCTAGGAACCCGCCTTCAAGAAACCGTCGTAATGGTACACGATCCATCGAGGACTCTGTTGAGCTCGACCAGTGCACCATGAATCCGTGGCAATTTTTTCCTGGAGCTGCCCACGTAGATGGCTACTATGAAAATTTCTTATGAAATGCTCTTCAATTCTAAGTTGAGAGCACTCGCTCCGAATTGAGCAAAGTGTGATTGAATCCATTTGAGTCCGGAGACAAATGCCTTATTTATTGCCCCCCCCCCCCAGTATAAATAGTCAATGAATGAAAAATATTACAATGCTATGGTACGTATACGTACATAATGAAATCTTGCCCCGGTAGCGCAACTGGTAGCGCACTTGCCCGGACAGCAAAAGGTGCGGGTTCGAGTCCCGTCTGGGACGAAAGTTTTGTTCACAACCCAGCATTCTTGTGAAAATTATACTAGTACTTAAGAAAGTGTGAAAGTGAAAGTGTAAAAGCGAACAGTGAGAAGTGTAGAGTGAAGAAGTCTGGCGTAGTAGCCGCTTAGTGGAGAACTACGGAAGAATTTAACCACTGAGAAATTTCAGTTTAAAGGCTCACAGAGTCTTTGAGCTGAATTCATAAGCAGCTAAATTGGATTAAATTGAAATTTGTCATATAAAGTGCTCAAGAGAATCCCTTCATACTCACATTGGTACTAAATTGCTGAAATCAAGGTAGTAAACTTCTCAAATAGGGACCCAGTTATAATATCAGAATGGGCACAAATATTCACGTCGTCGTAGCAAAGTTCAAGAAGGCTGTGCCAAAGGAAAGGTGTTGAATTTCAATGGATGTGACGCAGAAGCGGCTAATGAGAGCGCCTAAAAGCATTTATTTGCACATCTGCAAATGAAAAAAAAATGTGTTTTTTGTCGTTATCAATAATGAAGACAGCCTAAGATTGCCTTTATTGTGATCACGCTACACCGAAATATGGGACAACCCTTTCAACCTTCAGAAAGGCACAACTTTCAGGCTACAATGTTATTTCATAGCAGCCCGCGTAATCGCATGACGTGTTCGGCCTGCCAGGTCTTCGGTTCCTCAGACAACTTCCCTGATCTTTGCGATATTGTGACTGCTTTGGAGAGAGCGATTATCAATTGGTTTCTCGGGAGTTGAACGAAACTTGGCTGTCGTAATGAACATTTTAATCAGGTTAGTCACAAGCTAGGTTTAAAGGCAGTGGCCACGATGGCTGGAGGCGGTGAGGATTCGATGACGTCATCAGACGTCATTAGTGGGCTAGATCCCCCACTAGAAAGTCGCGCCTTGCTTTCTGAAAGCGGTCTGTTCCGTGATATAGGGGCATACGCTTGGAAAACAGAACCATGGTTCATTTTTTCTTGAGTGCCTAAAAATGGGATAAAAAGGCTCAAGCGTTCGAACTTTCTGACACCAGTCTTTTGTAAACACCTAGTTAAATGGGTTACTGATGGTCCCTGATGGTGATAAAGCACCCATTACTACCTACTGGTGCCGTTTTCGACATCATACAAGCGCCAGTGGAAAATGCAAAACTTTATCGAAGTTGAAGTAGAATTAAGAATCAATCCCTCTCTCCCTTTTTTGACTTTCAAAGGGCCGCTCAGGAAATGTAATATAGTTCCATGTTACATGCGCGATACCATATCGTGTAAACCATTTTGGAAAACGCGGCATGATCTGAATTACGTTCTGGGTCAGCGCGGGGGGGTGTGGTTGAGACCACTTCGCAACCGTTTTCCATCGTTGGCCTTCAATGACGCCATCAAAGCCGCACCTGCGATAACCACCTTCCGGTCCATGGACTGTACGGCCGTTGGGCGTGTCATATGAATTCCCCCCTTTTTTTTGAAGGGCATCAGCACGACCCCATCCTGTATTAGCTATTTATGTCTTTTTTCACACTTTTATGCTCATCATTGATGTATGGGCCAGGGTCAAGCGACGCGCTGAGGAAGATTTCAAAATACGACCCCCTCCATTCCCAGCGACCGAAGTCCTTGAAAGACTCCATCAAAAAGCCGAGCATGGAAAAGTTGTTTAACCCTCCAGGAAACCTTTCTCAAAAAAACTTCCTTCTGCCCTACCCTTCACCATGAAGGTCTTCACAAAGTGGAGGAAGTCGAATAAAGGTCACTTACTTTCAAAATAGTCACATCCCGAAAGTTACAGTTACACTTCCCAAAGCCATAACTTCGTCCAAATTTGTCCTACCACAAAACTTAATTGCACCTGGATTTATGTATATTTGGATTTTTGCCCGAGTACCGCTAAAAAGTACTTTTTCGTTGCACAGGCTTTCTTTCAACGACTAGTGCTCCTTCCAGGGGTAATTAACAAAAGTAGGCGCAGATTCGAAATCTCCGTGCTCTTTTTCTTTTTACGAAGAGTAAGATTGTTTAGCGAATCTCAACCTTAGAGATCACATGCTTATGAGTTTGACGCTAAAGCCTTCATTTCTTGTTGAATAGTGGATCCTTTCCTCTCACATCTCAAGCAAACTTTCGGAAGCCTCTTGTTTTTTTTTCTGAAGCGATATTTTTTTACGAGAGCCGTAGTTGAAGCGCGCGCAACTGATTGGGCCCGCTCAGGGACGCGCCGTGTGCTTCACATCCCTTCGTGGTCTCATTTGAAAGACAAAATATCCGTCAGAGGTTGTGAATTTCTGATTCCTTCACCTAGTCGCAATTCACTGAGGTAGCTTGGAACTACAACGCAGACTATTTTATCATGAGGAATTTATGTGTGGAATAACATAGTTATTGGAAATATTAGCTCGCGCAGCTTGTAGCTTGCATGGCATCGACCACTTCTTGATGTGTTTTTGGAGTCTTCCGACAGTGATGATCCTACTGCTTCTATCCTTCCAGCGGGACGAATACGACCCCCCCCCCTTGTCGACCTGTCGAGGATTCCCCAACGCACGCTTGCCCCTGGTATGGGCCCTCATCGACATGAAAATGGTGGGCAATGGGAAGTTCGCGCGCTTTGTCTCGCTCTAAGGAAATCGAGACAACATGGGACTTCACTCACTAAAATGATAATTCCCAATAATTTGAAAACCCTAAGCATGATTATAATGGCAGCGATTTCTGCCTTCAGAAACCTACTAATTTTTTTCGAAGAACTGGATCTTCCTCGTTATAAACTGGGAAACTAAACGTTGCAATATTTCTAAATTACGATACGAACCTCTTTATTTGGATGGTTATACCTTTCTTTGGAAGCGTTACCATGAGACTCGATACAAAATTCGAGAATTACAAATGTTTTCTTTCTAAAAAGTGTTTGAACTGTTGCAAATATTTAAACTTTCAAAAAATCCTCCACTTGTTCCCTTTTTTTGTGAGCATGCGAGTTTTCGTCATTTAAACGTTCATAACTTCCTTCATATTTAACTTTCTATGAATTTCAAAGCTACTTAGGAAGTAGAGGACTAGAACTGTTCAAAAAATATTGAGTTTTTCTAAAAGATTACATTCTGAAAAAATGGTTGAGTTGTTCCCTGCTCTCCTCTAGAATGGCCTAGCTTTTCTTTTTCTCAATAGTGCTGACCGACACGAGATTCGCTGCGAAGCCAATGCCTGAGCGATCTGGCATGGCCGTCCCCGCGGTGCGCCCTAACGCGCTAATTCACGCGAAGATGGGTTTAATATGTCGTGTTCTATGTTTTTCAGTCCTTTCTTCTTTCCTGCATCAGTGACCACCTCTACTTCGGTTTCTAGTCGGCTGTCTTTTCACTGTGAACTCCGTGTTAATTCAGCTGACCGATATTGACCGCAGCAGGTCTTTGGCTAACTTTTTGGCGCCGAACCCTTCTTGAGATCCTAGGACTGTGAAAGGCACTTGAGTAACTATCTGAACTGTACAGAACGCTAGACGGAATCACTCTCACGATGCCCTATGTCAATGACAAGGTGGCGCGTGAGGTGAATCGTGTTGTGAAAGACGCGCAGCTTCCAATATGTCTCGTTTTTCTCTCTAATCTTACGCTCGAGGACCCCCTCACATTATCGAGGATATGCGAGGATAGGTGCCGCGAGCGTTATTGTCGATACTGCACATTCGAAAAGATCTGCGAACTCCAAGGCACCGCCTATCAAGTCCGATGAAGAGGATGCGGAGAAAAGTATGTAGGAGAAAGTGTGAGGCCCTCGAAAATGTACCTTGACGAACACCGGAGGGCGCTTATCAATCCCGCCGCCTACTCACGCAGCAGTTTCTCTCGGCACCGTACGCTGAGGCATGCGAATGAGAACGCTTAGTCTTCCGGCGTGAGCGTTCTTCACAAACATATGGTACGGCCACTAGAGAGGAAAGTCATGAAAGCGCGGGAGATATATCGCATCAAGCCAGAAAGAACGCAAAGGAAGCTACGTGACCTTTTGAGGCTTTTGACGTGATCACTGAGCCCCTCTCCCTTGAAGTTGGCGTCTCATTTTCATTCTCGAGTCTCCCCGATTGCCCACCTCTCTCCTCCTCATTTCCAGGTATGTATCGATTTACCATGTCCTTTGCCGTACTTAAGGTTTTGCAATAATTGTAATTAAGGTTTGGTCTGATCAAGGCATTAATGCCGAAAGCACACCAAAAATCTGAGACCAAGAGCTTCAGGAACCTATTTATCGAAGACAATATCTGAATAGTGTTAGAATCGATATGCGAAATCATGTTGTGCTGCAAGATCATGGACTTTCAATTCGCTATCATAGAGTTCCTGAAGCGAATTTCATGAATAGATTTGAAATGCACTCATTTCAAAGGATTTTCTGGAGAGGTTTGACTCACTACTGAAATTCCTCAACGCGCTAAGTGGACTGACCAATTCACAATGAGTTGTTCTACGACGATAATCTCAACCGGAACTGGCGTATTACTGTGTCACAAGTCAATCCACATGCAGTTAATTCCTTGCCTTAATACCCGTTCGGCTGATCACAACATATGTAGCTTAGCATAACGCTAGTGTGCTCATCTCACTGTTTTGCTGTAATCCGCTGTTTGTGTTTACAGATGTTTCTGTTCACTTCCTTCTTTCTTGTCGTCCCCCGTGGTTTGGGTTCCGGTAGTCAGACCGCGGAACCAGGGTCAACCGTCCGTTGGACAAAGTCCAACGAGGGGGGTCGTATTCGTCCGACCGAAAGGGGGGGGTCGTATTCGCAAAGTTCAACGTCGCAATACGTATGTAGGTAAGACATTCGAGTGTTTCTTCTTCTATTAACCACAAACGAGTGCATGGCGCACCTCAAGGCAGACGAGTACTGTGGTAGTGATAGCAGTCTGTCTACGCACACAAACATGCTCTCAAGGAGATCCATTGTTTTCAAATTGGATCTAAGTTAGTAAAAAAAGTGACCACTACAGTAGGTTGACTACTAAGGACTTATAAGAAAACTTTAGAAAAAAAATATCCAACTGTCTGCGACTTCCTAAAAAAATTTAATATCCGTCATGATGCACAAAGCTTGTGAGATGTCATGTTATCATTATTCCCAATAAATTGAGCTTGAAGGGAGCTGTAATTGTTTGAGTGTTCAGAACTCGTGTTTTCAGAAAAGATGCTCTGAAAATCAATGAGAAAAAATTTGTCCAACGGGGCGATTTTTTGAACACTTCATTTTGGGAACTAAACAAAGTATGCGTTAGAAAGCACTAACCCTCTAGTTTCTTCCAGGAAAAAAAAAGATTTGCAGAAAGTTCGTTATGAAGAAAGTTATAAGAGTTTGAAGCCAGAAAACCAGCGCTCCGCGAGAAATTTGTCCGCGATACACCCAAAATTGTCCAACGGCGGTTTTTTGACTCCATCAATTTTGGAAAGAGTTCAGGTATTCGTCAGAAAGCTCTAGTCTTCTAGTTTATCCCAGGGGGACAATAATTGCCGAAAGTTCATCCTGAAGAAAGTTATAGCCTTTGAAAGCCAAAAAACCCGGTCCTGAAAGAAAAATTGTCCAACGGGGCAATTTCTTGAGGAAAACAGACTTTGCAAAAGATAGAGTACATTTTAGAAAGGACACGATCTGTGGTATATAAATTTCCTAGCCACTTCTCACAATCTCCAATTTGAAGAAAATTTTATTCTTCCGAAGAAAAAAGTAGACATTTATGTGAGTTCCAGATTCTCGACCCCATAGCTCACAGCGATTTGAAGGTAGTGCATGAAAATAAAGGTTTTCTGAAAGTAGGTGCCTCATAGATTACAAATCTATTTTGAACTTTGAAAAATATTGATAAGTAACTGAATTACAATCTTTCGAAGATAAGCAGTCCGCCTCGGCCTTTCCGCGTTGCTTCGAGTGCGCGCGAAAATGCAAAATCACGCTCCAATGCTAAATTCGGTTTCTCGCGGGAATGCTCCTCACGAGTAGCTGAACTGTGATGTTCGGGTCGGATGTGGGGGGAGGAGTCGTACCGAGGCCCTTCAGAAGGGGGGGGGGGGTCGTAAAATTTCGGAAATTTGTCCTACGTGACGGTTGACCCTGCACGGAACGCAGCAAAACGTGGGATTCTTGCGTGTGCCTACAAAACCCCGGAAGGGGATGTGTGCACGACAAATGTTCTGATGTCTGTGCCTGCTGCGCGCTCATGCATAGAGCCTATTCCTTGATCCCAACAAGTACGTTGCGTGCAAGTGTGCGTATATTCCTAATTCGATTTTCTGAAGGACCAAGAAGAATAAACGGTTGATCGACAAGACTCATTGTAGCGGAAGCGATGAGCGCGGCACTGTGTATGCGAATGTTAGCGTAGAGTTAAACTATGGGAGAAACATCATACTACTGACGCAACATCATAAGGACCAAGAATTTGACAAATAGCAATGGTAGTGTTCTAAAGGCGAAACAACTGAAAAACAGGTTGCAAAAGATGTTAACAGAAATACACGAAATGAACTGCTAAATCTACTACAATGGTAAACTTCCACATCTAAAAGCAAAAGTAAAATACTATTGGGTTGTTCAGAAAATCCTGCAACACTTTGAGCTTCATGTCTTAAGAGAAAAATCAAAACACTTTCGATTCTGGCATTTGATTACTGAAGCTGTCATGGAAGGTTTCAGCGGAAGGGTACACAAGGGTTTTGTGCGAGTGCTAACAGCTCCAAACTTATCTTTGAACCTAGCCATCTTCTCACCCATATTATTTCTAGAGGTCCTATGAAAACCACTTCGCTTTTGCCGTTGCAGCTACCATCTGTGCTGTATTCAGGTCGGCAGACCAGTGTCCCGTTGTCCCTAAGGCTCACCAACCGGAGATATTCCGCTCAAAGTAAAGCACTGCTCTGGTCGTTTGTGGTAAAGGTGAGTGTTCACTTAACTTCCCAGAGGCGCAGCAGTGTGCTACCAGTCATGAGTTAGCAACAACGAGGAGGTGAACTCAATGACAGTTATCGAGGATCCCCGCGATCTCGGTTAGAGGGCAGCATGTTTGCAATGGGTACCAGTGGACTGCCAGTCCGGGAAGGAGAGCATTGTGACCATGGTGAAGACTTCTCTTCTTTCTTCGCACCAAAAAAATCTCTTGACGAAAATGATGACTAAGAAAGATAGCTCAAGCCTTGAGGAAACGAAACTAGAGCAACTATAAGCTCTGCTGGATGCGATTGAAAGAAAAACTTTTTGCAGGGAGTTGTAGGGAAGGGTTTCTCAGTTCTCACTTTTTTTTGATGATGCGGTAAATTGATTCGTCACAGAAATCTTCTAGATACCTGCACCGCAGTGATGATCGTTGTCTGCTCTACACGGCTCTGAAATTTGGCCAAAGTCACGCGTAATGTTCACCCAGAAATGCTCAATATTGCGCTGCCCCACCCCACGTATATCGACATGTGACGAAGGATCACATGTAGGAAGAGTATTTTGAACTAAAAAAAAACTCAAGAATGCACGGAGACCCCCGAGAGTAGTTTTAATCGAATTGTACATCCAAGCTCAGTGATGAATTGGTGAGTACCCGCCACTTCCTTCTCACCGTAGATGCAGGGAAAAGATAAAAATCCCGGCCAATCGCTGCCCATAACCGAATTCTATCGCCAGCAGTGCTGCTCAGGAAGCATGGATTCGCCAGCTGCTGTGCCGATTCCCGGGCTAATTTTGTGGAAGTTTGGTGCTGTATTTATTCGTTCGATTTTGTGACAGACGATGATTGGCCCCGCATGCTTAAAGGAGGACTCCACAGAAAGAACGAAGGTCGAAGAAGGGAGAAATTGCTCAGTGGGGAGACCGGCGGACCTCTTGAGGGTGCGGACAGATACGCAATCGGCAGCGGAAGATTTGACCTCGGAGAGCTAGCATGGCTCAATCTTGGCGGGTCTGACTGTCTCCGCCCACCGCCTATTTAGTCACTCGCCACAGGTCTATACGCGGCGAGTGATTAGATAGCAGAGATAGCGTTATATTGAAGAGGGCACAGCGATGGGAGTCGCATCAACGGCGAGATCAAGGCGAAAGAAAGGGGTCCCATATCTCGAGTTCTGGGCCGTTTTTCGTGATTTCGCTTTCTTTGCGGTACTGCTCACCATCCCGACCTTAATCTGGAATGGGTTGCTTTTTCATGGTAAATTCTGCCTTTAAAATAGCATCCCGTATGCTGCACAAAACAAAACGCCTAGTACGATGGGTCGTTGCAAGTCGCTCCTTAAAAAATGGAAGGCGAAATTTTGAGGATGTCCTGGAGGTAGGTGTCGATGTCTGTAAGTTCCGTTTCGAATTTAACTGTCAGATTCATAAGCAGCCTTCTCTTATGATATAAGCCACTACCTTGGTGTGTCAGCTTGTATGTATGTGTCTAAACTAACTGTGAATCAGTTACTGCGAACATGCTTCTGTGGTTTCCAGTGGTATTCGGTTGTAATGGGAGGATATCCCTAATACGAGACAAGAGTGATGGTCATGTGGAGCTTATCCCGGCATAGCGGAGGTAATTATCCCGCATGTTTTAGCAGTTGCAATATCCCGATTAGGGATATCCAATCGTTCAAATGGTGAGTGTACAGTGTACAAACCACGCGGCTTTCACAATATATCAGAGGTTGCATTGAAATCTCTCACTCAGGATATGCAACGCAGCCTAGCTACTAACACAGAGGAATCTGGCACGCTCTCCGACATCACATTTTCTTGCTTAATTGTATGTATGTTTATTTACCAGTTTTGCTTCGCCCGCCATTGCGCGCACGCGGTAGGCTTAGCGAGACTGGATAACCCGTAAAGCATCAGCATCAGGTACCCATAAGCGACCTCACTACTGAATATGTTAGTAGGATGTCCGAACGTTTCGCAGGTTCCCCTGTTTCAGTGAAATTCATAGTGAACACGTGCGATAGGGTGCGGAGCTGAACGTGTATGAACATTTCGGACTCTGTAAGCATTCACCATTTTCTTGAATTCAGGCAGTTCAGCCAATCATATCACCGCGGAAGGTTGGCTCCGCAAGATCTGTGAGCTCCATAGTCGTGTTGGCGGCTGGTCTTATCCCAGCACATTTATCTCACCCCCTCTCCTGATTTATGAAGGGTTGGCCAAACAAACCGTCATACCAGACACCTGCGTACATACAAATACACACACACCGATGAGATGCCAGAAAAGAGACACCCAGTTGGGCTTCATAAAATAGAGTATTAGTGCAGACCCAGGTGGTTGATATCACGAAATTTCAAGAAATTACAACAGGGCCGGGTGCAGCAAGCGCCAACTAGGGGATGGGTCCCCGAAACTCTGCTCTCTGAAATCTTCCCCTATTCTTAATCACGAGAGTTGCGCCATCGACAGAGTAGAGACGCAGAGTTCTGGGGACCCATTCCCTATGTGGGGCTTGCTGCACCCGAACCCCAGGGATCGCTCTGAACTCGTTATGCTCGTTATTTTAAGCAAAGGCGTCATTCTGGCCGTTTACTTCATCATTCATTTTTATGATTTCCTGCGCCCTGCTTACGCCAATTTCCACTACGGAACCTTTCTGCGTTTTTTCTCTTCCTCCCTCCCTTCCCCTATAAGGGGCAGAAGCGTTTCAGCGTCATCGAGCCTGTGTGTCTGATGTTTTTTTTCACACGTCCCGCTCGGTATTTTTGCCTGTACTTTCTCCGCCAAGGGCTTTCATCCTTGGACAGTACGAAGTATCAACTATGAAATAGATGATGAACGTTTGTAGGAACTCGGATATGGAACCACGACTGATCCTCCCAGCACCCGAAAAAACGGAATGTGCGAGCTCACGGCGGAATCGGCACGCTTTTTCGACGAAGGAGCGCAGCAAGGCAACAAAAAAAGCTAGCTTGCGGAAAAGAAGTGGATCACTTTGAGAAAAATCTGGGCCAAAAAGTTTTTGCCGAATTTCTTCCCTACATGCTTGCCGTTCATTTTTCCATTGGGATGAGCAGTGATGGTTTTTATTATACGTTTTCAATCTACGGCCAGTTTTTTCTACATAGTAGACCTCTTTGGTTTGTGCTCTAGAGTGTTCGGTGCAAACGTAGCTAAGGAAGGCCACGCGGCGGCGCGGCGTCTGTTCGTCTACGCTCTTCGCTCAGGGCTAGTCTGAAGGAGCGGTTAGCTAACAAGGAAAGTGCCTCAGGTCGCCATGGCCATTCAAGAAGCGATGCATACGCCTAGATGCGACTTCGAACGCTGACCTCAAATTGACCTTCCAAATCTGCTAAGCGCCTTTCTGAACGGAGTTATGAAGCGAAATAGAGCAGCGGTAGTGGTCGGGACTCGCAGTCAAAACGTCGAAAGATCGGTCCCCTATTGTGTTTACAGTTTCAATCCTTCAGGGATACAGCTAAACTGCTTTTGCTAGCCCATTTAACTGAAACCATGAAGAATGAAAACCAGTATTTACGATAAGGGTCCTATCCTTCGACATTTTGACGGTGACTCCCGACCACTACCGTTGCGCTATTTTGCTTCATAACTCCGTCCAGAGAATCGTTTAGCAGATCTGGAAGGTAGATTTGAGATCAGCGTTAGAAGTTGCATCTAGGCGTATGCATCGCTTCTTGAATGGCCATGGCGACTTGAGGGCCTTTCCTCGTAAGTAAGTAACGAATGATCCAATGGGTCGCCGAACTGGTTCTAGTCATAATTCCTGCTCACCTTCGTCTTGCTACATTCTGTTATTTGTGTTTATTATTCTGTTATTTTTATTATCACCATGACTGGAATCTTTCTGGGCTTTCAATCAGTATGAAAGAAAGAATTGACAAGGAAGGATTTGTACTTGGAGACATCTTACTGAGATAGTTGCAAGTTGGGCAAACATAATACTGTTCTGATCCTGGAACCGTATCTTATTCTCTGAGGATTTGAGTGTACGATAGTACGTGCAGATTACTTGAAATGCTACAAAATTGAAGAAAGTGACTGTTGCAAATCGGTGTCACCATGTGGCGCACGCCTTCCCTGAGGACCGACTTCGCGTGTGCACATGATGGCGCACGTCGCCTGTTACGGTTAATAATATTAATCGTTTCTACAAGGCAATTACTTGTTTTCAAAATGTCCTCGTACACTAGCGCGTGCGTAAATAGCACCTTAGCAATGTGAAACACGGCATCCGGAATTCGTTATTTTACTCCCTCCCAATCAGGCATAGGCTCGACCCATCATGAACATGCCTATCCTCTCTTGTTATTCTCTGTTCATTTTCTCGGCTCCTTGAGATACCTTAATCCTATTACGGATTCTTGACTTTTTATCCGTCTTAACACCTGCGCCTCTCATTTCTCCATCTTTGCCAGGCTCAATCCATTTTTCAGCAGCCTGTACAGCCTGTACAGGGGGGGGGGGGGCAAAAAAAAAGAGTCACCTATACCCATTTTCGAAGCAAAATAAGTTGCCCCTTTCTAAAATCAACCAAATGAGCTCAACTGCATATTGAAGAGCACTTTCTATTTTATCAGAAGAATCACTTACGGTTCCTCTACACTGACGACATCAGAAGATTTTCCCACGGAAACATGATGCACGGTACCATCTCAACGAGGTGGTCGAGAAACCATAGACCATAACGACGATCCCGAGACGCTAGTCAAAAGCTATCTGGTACAGTCACAGCTAGTGTCTCTGATAAACTATTCACCACTTATCCGATTGAAGAAAATACGTAGCAGCTTCAAAATGGAGCGATTACTATAGGCCTCCTTGAGCTCGACGGTGATGACGGATGACGTCATATTCTGGAGACGGCGAAGGCAGTGAAGGTGGGCCTGCTTCCGATTATGGGGGACATCTATGGAATATATCGATGCAAAACCCCAATTGCAGCGGCAGTCTTTGCAACAAAAAGTTTGATGATGTGCGTCA
>KZ345150.1:99690-143635 GCA_002352805.1 Teladorsagia circumcincta
TTTGGCTTACGCAATGGTCTCGGAGAGAGGGAGGGGGGGGGACGGTGTGGTTCAGTGTAGAGTAGAATTGTAGGTCTGTGTATTACAGTAATAAATACTTGACCACCCGCGAGTGGATCACATGTACTGAAAACTTAAATTCTAAGTTTTATTAGTAACAACCAGAACAAAATGTTGAATGTGGATAGAGAGTAGGTCCGGACTTGGTCTTCAATTGAAGGTGGAGAGGAGAGCCGACCAGTCCTTATAGCGAGAACAGCGATGTGGTCCCGATGTGGTCCTCCATGCTGGAAGGTCACCTTATGTAGATCAAATGCTTCTTGTGATCACCGATCTGCAGACCACCTACCGTATGATCTTCAAGATCACGGAAGCCACATTCATCACTCTCTGTAACATATCATGATCAAATAGCAACCGATTTAACATCATAACAAATAAACTAGTAACAAGTACTAGTGAGAAAATAAAACAGAAAGGAACAAATCCCTAAAAGACGGTTGCGTCAGCTACAGGGAGGGGGTCAGCCAGTGTACGCGTCACTGTTTTTGTTCTCTCAGACTGAGGTCAGGATGGTGTACAGGATTTGATCCCGGTTCGTATGTGTGGTAAGGTAACGCCACTTGCCGTTACACCACTTGTACCAGAGCGAATAACTCAAGAGCACATTTCGCGCTAACCATAAGACAGGTGCGGTTCCTACACGAGAACGTGAAAGTTAAGGCGTGAAGTGGATTGCTAGTCAATAAGAATGGGAAGAAGCCGCCAAAAACAAAAAGTTTCTTTTCCTACCAGGTTGACTGTGTGACGACGAGAAGGGTGAATCCCAAGAGGTCCATTGCGTGGCGAAGGAAAAGGCGCAGACGCGGCAAAGGACGAGTCCTCAGCGCATACTGTCGGTGTTAGGCGTCAGGTTAAATAGAATGTACCATATTACATCTCATATCGTACAGCACGCGCTGCGAATCATCCTTGTCTCTTCTTTCGCCGCGCGACGGGCCTCTTGGGGGAAACCCGGCTAGAAGACACAGAGTGCTGAGAACGTAAACAGCCGACAGAGGTACAGGTGAGGAAGGCGCACGATCCACGTTATGTAAAACAGCTGCATAGCAGGGGCAGGAGAGGCAGGCTGCCATCGCGAATGGTGTGAGCAGGCCTGGCGGTATTGTGGCAAATTTGCAAGTGCTAACAGTAGCACTATTGCATATGCGGACCATATCACCTGAACCGCGAAAGGAATGCCTTCAAAACCCATTGATAAATGTGCATCCAATTGAATTGTTGATAAGAAACTTCGCAAACTCCACTGAGAGGCTGCTTTCGTTTAAAAGCACCCCTCGGAGTCAAGTTGGTACGATTATTTCGCTCGAAAGATCGATCAGAGGTGCAAAATTGATCGATGGTGAAGAAAAAGGGAGGGAAAACACTTTGATACTGACCAGGAAAGGTCACCAGGACGGTCCGGCCGTTTCTAATGAGCTGTATACCTTTGCACTTGCCTTGAGACGCTGAGCTCAAATCTGCCTTCCCTAGCTGCTAATCGATCTCCTGAACGGAGTTATAAAGCAAAGAAGCGCTGCGGTAGTGTCCTGACTTGTGGCTAAGAGGTTGTTGGGAAGTGCTCGCAAACTCCTCATACAGGCCCACTAATGGCAATTGTTTATGAATTGACTGATGGAAGCCTTTCTGCCCCATTGACACTAAACAGCAGAAAAGCGGGCTCCTTGAAGAAACATTCCCACCACCTTTTGCCTGCGACAGCGGGGCACTACCGCTGCGCTTTCTTGCTTCATAACTCTGTGCAAAAAACCGTTTAGCAGATAGTGAAGGCCGTTTTGAACTCAGCGTTTCGAGGCGAGTGCACAGCTCATTAAAAACGACCGGAGCGGCCAGGTGACCTTCCCTGGTGAGGAGGCTTCTTCCCTTTGAGGCTGTGCAGAACTTAAAACGAAAAACGGTGAGAAAAAAGGTTCTGAGCACCACACAGAGGAAAGAGAATCGGTGAAGGGAGCGCATTTGGCCTATCACCGTCATAGGCCAAATGCGCTCCATGCTCACATAATATGATTTGACAATTTGTGTGCAAACCTCCGGATGCGAGGTGGAGCCCCGTTCCTAACGCCTCAGCGCATTTGTGTGACCGTGGCGCGCAGTCGGTACGTTCCGTCTGCTTACTGACCATCTGCCTTTCTCGCGCTAAAGCTTCATTACACTGGCATCATCCTTAGTTTTAATTGAAGTTTCCGGAAGCCAACATGGAATACACCGGCTTACTCTATATAAACACCATAATAAACTCGCAAGAAGTAGGTCAAAGGCACTGCTTATCGAGCTCTGGAGGAAACCACTGCAGAGGACGAAGCTGGCGCAAGAAGGCACATCATGAACCTGAATAAGAACCTCACGTTCTGGCTTGAAGGTATTTACGTGGAGTCAAAAGTCATTCGATGACCAGGACTTCCGCAAATTTCCTCAAGAAGAGGTCATTGGGGCACTTTACTGGTTACGTATTGGAAAAATTCAAATGATCAAATAGAAAAATAAGGGATTCGACGGAATGAAATTAATTGAGAAATAATGTCAACGAGATTCAAGAATATTGAGGAAAGTTAAAAAAGTTAAAGATTGAAAGTTCGTACAATTAACTGTATGTCATTTGTGCTCCGACTGAACACCCCTCACTCCAGGAGGTAATTTTCATTTCGTATTAGAGCTGGAAGTTGTTATACTGGGACAACAACATACTTTGTTTGTTATGATCGACCAAGCCACATCAACACCACCTAATAATGCCCACTTGCCCTGCGCTAGAACCCTTCATTTTACGATTGTACCCTGTTGAAAAATGAATGGTGGTAAACTCTTCTTATTATCTACAAAGGTGCTAGGCACCACCCATTAATGCCGTATTAGAGCTGATAGATGATAAGAAGAGTTTACCACCAACTTCGCTAGAAAGGCTAATTTTTCCCAAACTCCTGCAATCACAAATTTTTCATTTTCGTTTGCAAAAACTTGGATCTTTCTCACTAAACAACTAAAGTCTCACATCGTTTATTACACATTAAGACTTAACGTTATCCCATACCAAATCGTATACCCTGGTCACGCCACGATGTTATCCTCCTGTTCTTTGTCTCCTGCTTCGCACGGCATTTGAGCGGGTCGAGCATTCTGCGGGGAGCTAAGGCTCCCATTTCTGCCGACTGAGTCCTGGCCAACGGGATCACAGAGTTGCCTCAACGTCCACGGCCTTCGCCTAGTCGCTAAACACTCAAGGCCCAATTTTGTCCGCGTTGAGGAAGAATATTTGACCGCTAACCATAAGACCGGCGGACTCGCGTACGCAACCCCCTCCCATCAATAGGCATAACCGTGGGGTCAACGTCAGCGTCTGTCAAGTCAAGAGAGTCAAGAGGATCAATTATATTGGTCGTAGGGGTTTAAAACGACAGTCCCAGCAGGGTCGAAATGGGCGTGGCGGCCAACGGTCGCACCCCCTCTTGACAGCCGTGGAGGTCACTCACGATCACGATTTGCATCGTGAGTCGACTTCAAATAGTTCCTGAGGTCTCAAAACGGTCGCAAATGCCTCCGCAGCCGATCACTCGATCTCTGCTGACAAGAGGTAATGCGACCGGTGTTCGCCACGCCCACTTGGACCCTGCTTTAACTGCTGCTTTGTAGGAATCCTTCTCGAAAACTTCTTGCGGTCTTTCCCCACCATGAATATGCCAACTGTGATCACTAGAGACACCACACAAAGTTTCACGCAAGAAGATCCGGTTTCCGAAGAAGAATAAACAAAAGAAAACACAGTTTATGGAACTTTGAGGGTAATTTGGGCGGGGTCAAAGGCGGGCCATGGGAAGAAGTGCGCCTCGGAGCGCCTATGAATCAGGCGTCGCAATGAAAGAATGGTGTGAAAGAGTTCGATTCTGAAGAATTGAGACAAGACAACCGATAGAGTATGATACGTTAGAAATGTAGGATGCTAGTGCAGTAAATCTGAGGGTCAAAAGGAGTTATTAGTGACCGCGTTAAAGGCAAGATTCGGGCTCAGACCAACCTAATAAGCCTTAAGAGTGGCTAGGAGTGCGTGGGACACATCTGCAGAAGACGCGCCACGTCCCTCCTTC
This sequence comes from Teladorsagia circumcincta, assembly GCA_002352805.1. NCBI lineage: Eukaryota > Metazoa > Nematoda > Chromadorea > Rhabditida > Trichostrongylidae > Teladorsagia > Teladorsagia circumcincta. The sequence goes on from KZ345150.1 coordinate 103,830, forward strand.
AAAACGCGTCATCCAGACGCTAGCCGCCAAGGATTTGGGCTCGCTCCTCCAGTTGAGACTCGCCCCACCTACCGCTCGATATCTTGTCTGCGTCGTAATGTCGATCTGCTGTGCTCTCTCTACATGGGATGCTCTACCGCACTGCGCGCTCACGTTATCTCTCATCACTCTGCCGATCTTTCAAACTACCCCGCAGCGTGGAGCAAAAAGCTCGTATCTCCTTGTACTTCACGATTTTTCCTCGTTTTTTCTTCTCTGACGTTCCACCTCCCACCCCTACCATCACATTAGAATGGAATCACCTCACAATTTGATCCTGAATTTTGTCTTCAAGAGAAGCAGTTCTCACCGCTAACATTTGTGCCAGACTTTCGGCGTGAGTTCGAAGTTTCCCCGGTTTTTCAAATTCTTTGCCAAAACAAATGCAATTTTTTGTTTGTTCTTTTCGACAATGGGTCTCAAGCCAGTGATTTATGGGTGGAAAGAAATCATGGTTTTTCTGCGAAGGATTTCTTAATTCCGTTCAAATTACGGAAGTTCTAAGGATAAGAAACATACTTGTTGTAGGGTGTGAATTAATCAAAATATGAACCATTTACCATCTGGAAAATGATGCCCTCAGAACAACCGTTCCTGTTATCCTCGCTCATCTCTATTTTTCTCCAAAAGCATAATCTCCTCAGGACTGCCTAATTGCATTTGATGTGTGTACCTTTCTGAACGCACTGCTGGCATTAATTGACGATTTGCTCGACGCTCAGTTTCTCCTAACAATTGAAGGTTCTCTCAAGCCCGTCGAATGCAGACCACACACTACAAGTGACGACATCCTCCACAATATTTATATTCTCTGTAATGAAATGATTAGCCTGTTGAAGTTGTATTCCAACATTTGTCTCTGATTGCAACTCTCATTTACCAACTATTACCTTTCATAATGAATCAATAGTTACCAGAATTACATGAACGTCGTCCCTTGTGGTGTAGTCCACACTTCATTTTCTGAAACAGAGTATATGTCATTCTACTCTGCCTGCAAACAATTTCTCAGTCCATGAATGGAAGGAGTCGTCGCTACACTTTTCTTCGTTCTTCAGTTGGTGGCGCTATGCACAATTCAGTTCGGAGAATTTGGTAACCCATATGGTGGCGGTTATGGCGGAGGTTATGGCAAGGGTATGGTACAGGTAAAAATTATTTTTCGCAGTTTTAAGCCGCAGAAGTTCGACATCCTAATCGCTGAAAAGAGAACCATTTCATTGTGACGAACTTCTGCTATTTTTCAAATGATCTTTCAAAAAATTAGTATAATATTGCAGTCCAAACTGAAATGATAGAAAATAGGATGGAGGAAAGCGATATGTATCTGGTGGCATCAGCGAGAATAACTTTCTTTCCTTCACAATCTGTAGCCTTCTGACAAGGTGCTTCGAGAAAAGCTGAAGTTTTGGAAATTTTCGCCAGAAAAAAAAACACAATTTGACCATGGTCAACATGGTCTCAGAGCATGGATCACTAATTTGTGGTTTTAGTACAAAATGATGATCGTGAATTGAAACTTGATACTCATGTTCCACGAATACCCGCTGCAATTCTTGAAGGACGCACTGGTTTCCAAGCTTCCAAGCGTACAAACTGCATTAATTTTGCGCTATGAAGTTCTAGGAGAGGACGTCCAGGACCTAATTGTGCTCCCTTGACTTCACCCCTCGCTCTCGGCTCCGACATGGCAATGACGTTGCGGGCGGTGTCTGCGTCTCATACGTCCCTATGGTCTCCTGTTTTCTCGACTACTGCTCACACGAAAATCATGTTTTTTTGAGCTGGTACAAAGCTCAAACTGGATTGCAGAACAGATGGCTTTAACTGAGGCGCTTCCGACGCATTTTTGTTACTTTCTTCAGGGTACAGTTTCAGAGCTGTAGTTAAATTTGCAAATCCTATTGCCAGCTTATGAAATCGTGTAGCACATTTCTGAAGAAGTCGTGTTAAGAATGTGAGCGTTGTGTCTCGAGTATAGTCAAGGAGGTCTCGGAGGAGGAGAGAGCTGAAGTAGGCGAGAGAAGAAAATGGTGACAAGGACAGAGGGGAAACATTCGGGTGAGTGGAATGAAAGTGAAATGTGCAAAACTTACTAGTAGCCTGGAAGTCTAATTCTTTGAGATACATAGGGCCGAACTGGAGCAATGCAGACCATTATGCATTCATGACTACGGCTCACATGATGTCAACAGGGAGGTGATGGGGGATTTGAGCTCCCCATGTTGCTCGCTGGCCAGACAATCCTGGCCCTCCCTAGTGTCTCAAAGCCATTAAACGACTATGTAACGATATATGTAGTTTTACGTCACGTTTTCAACACAAAATCAACAGTCATAAGCAGTAGCAACTGGAACAAATAGCTAATTTCTTCAATATAAACACAGATTTGTGGAGTGGACATGTTGAATATTTGTGTCGAAGATTCGACATTGATCACTTTTAAGTCATGTTTATGTTTGTTTCTTGAGGCCTCACTTCGTTCTGTGTTGCCTATGAAGACTCACTTAACCTAATACAACCAATGCGGACGATGAATGTTGAGAAATACGATGCTCATGTGGATTGCTAATTTGATCTATCCGCCCTCAGTTTGATCTCTGAGTGGTTTGTAAAGCCCGCGAGTAGTGTGCTCAGGCAGTCTTTTGGACAGTCGCCTGTCTACCACAAGTTCTGCGTGAACGGTATTCTACTGAAAGAAATTTGATACGATCAAGCTTTTCAGGATCAGTGATGGGAGCTATCGACGGAGCCATCATTGGTGCGATCGACGGTGCGATTGTTGGCTCACGTTTGTAGTTGATTGTCGTGCGAGCATGTGCTTTCGTTATCTTACAGATACATCACGTAGTATTGAAAGTTCTATTGAATGATAAATTTTTGTAGACAGAACTTTTTTACGAAAGTTTATCGATTCTTTACATCGCAGGAATCCTCTGCGGGTTGCCGAGGGCTGTAAATAATGATGAAAAACATTCTCGTAAGGGTGTGGCCACATTTGGAGGGTCTAATGACAGGGTCAAAACCCCGTTGCGCAAAATCAACGAGGGGATCGTATTTCGGCAGTGGAAGAGGGTAGTGAGTTACTTATCAATCTCAAAATTTGAAGGTGCCAAGGCACAGCAAAGCGGCAAAAGAGTGAAGATTTTTAACCACCGCTGGGGCTTCTCACCCAGACAACTGAACTATGCCTCCCAGAGCAGGAGTTCTCACTAACAATTCACATTCCAGAGGTTCTTCAAGAAAAACATAGATGCTTTCGAATTCCATCAAAGTGGAAAGGAGTGCAAACTTCGGCGGATTGATTTCTGGAGTCCTAATAAGAAATTCTGGCAATAATTTTAATTTTTGTGTTCCATCCTATGGGAGTGTTTCTGAAGAAAGACATGGCCTTCCGAATAGATAGGGTCCCAATCGCAGGTACCTAGGCACTTTGAGTTCCCAGTCTATTGAAAAGGGAGATTCAGAAGCTCGAAAATCTTGGGGGTTTCCGAAAGTAGAAATGCGATTGAAACCATGCTCAGGTTTATGTGGAATTTCGCAAATCCCTTTCACTTGATGAGCCAAATTTCACCTTGACTAGATTCCTTTCCCTGGGCGAGACGAAGCGCTCGAACTTCCCACTGCTCACCTTCTTCCATGCGATGACGGCCCATGTATTGATTATGGGCACCAAAATATGTAAAAAAAAAACATAAATTGCTAATACAGGGGACGCCTCGGAACCCTTTGAAGAGGGGTCACGAAAAATACAAAATCTGGGCAACGCACGGTTGACTCTGGTTTGCCAGCAGAGAGTACCCCCAGTGGCTTATCACGGTCATACCTGCGCCGCTCGTGGCGCTCTACCGTCCACCATCTCGCCATCTTGCTTTGGCCGTTCAGCAGAGAGAGCGTTACCGTTGAAAAGGACAGCAGCGGTGAGGGTCGCATCAGTGCGAAGACTAATGGACAAGGAAGGTGTCGCATCTCTCGGGGTCGCTTCGCATGGTTTTTCGTCACTCCTGCACCACTAACCACCTCCACCTTCGTTTATGATGAGCTGCCTTTTCATCGTGACCCCCTCTCTAAATAAAGGACTATAGCAAGAAGCTTAGATGCACGAGGTCAATCACTGCTCCTCACTACTGCTTGGGCGTTTCACAGCTCGTGAGTGCAGCAGGCTCAGGCTTCGCAAGGCAGATCAACTGACAAGGATAGAAAATGCAAAAATAGGCTTCTCCGCTCAAATGGAATAGCAGGACAACTACGGTTTTCAATGAGATAATGGGTTGAAATATGGCATCGTGGATGCTACTGAGTAACCATCCTTCCAAGGGCGCGGGACTTTTGGCTCGTCCGGACTTGCACGCGGCGAATTGCGCGGCGGCATGCGCGGCGTTCCGGACGAGGCAAGGCTTCGCGCGTTCAACACGTCAAAGCGTGTGTAGATTGCAGATAAACTTCGCATGATTCTGCGGTTTGAAAAAACTTTCCAGGCGCTATGATTCGAAAGCTGAGGTGCCGTGAAGATATTTCAGCGCAAAGAGCTGAGAGACAGAACGTGCAGGACGTGGCACTACCATAATCAAACGAATTAGAAACACTAAAGAATTTTGCTGAAACTGTTGCTGCTCTGCTGACTGCGACGTTGATGTCTTCAAAGGGAACATTCAAAACAGGCCCGATGGTAGGTGACACTGGGACTAAGCTCAGGAAAGGGGAGAAACGCCGGGAAGATACAAATAACTCGCATCGTCCCCCGAAAAGAACCTTGCGGATTTTATCCGTACATCTTTGACGTGTTGAATTCTACTGCAAAAGCCCGCGAAATTTGCATCGTCCGGATCGCCGCGCAGCCCGCCGCGCAAATTGCCGCGTGCCAGGCCGGACGAGCCAAAAGTCCGTCGCCCCCCTTTCAATACGGAAGATTAGAAGAATGAGACAATTCGACCTTATATGACCATTTTTGTAATATATTTTGAGCACTGTGCGAAGAACTGAAACCCTTCCGAATCGAATTCTCCTCCAAACTTGAAAGTCAATAGCCATAAGTAAGGTTCAGGATCAATACGCAATGCCCTTACTAAAAGCACGAGTCAGGATCAAGTCAGTGGGTTATTTTATTTGAAATTGGGCGCAAAAGAAGTGCTCATTAGAGGGCAGAAAAAGCAAAGGGTGACATATAAAACACTAAAACTTCACTCATGAAGCCGGCCGTGGTGTGACGGAGAGACACTGTGATGCGAGGAGAGGGAAAAGGCGAGATAGTACGATGAATGCGAGAGGGCGCAAGCGCTACGTATGCCGCGATTTATAGAGAAGCAGCGCCGGCAGCACCTGAGACAGGGCCTTAGCGCCGTTGCCTTGCACTTCTGAGTCACGACAGTGTCGCGCCTCCAGCGCTTGGGACCCTCTTTCTTATTCTTGGTGAACTGCCTTCTGGGACCTAATCCCGACTCGTGGCTCTAGAGGGATCGCCCGTTGAATTTCTGGCTTTCCTCAGGCGAGAGTGCAGCCGAAATTTATTAGGGAATAGGGCTGCTGTAATACAGACTCGTTTTGTGTTGTAATGCAAAGGAAGCAAGGATTACGGAAGCTAGAAAGCTATTTAGTAGTCGACCGATGAAAGAAATTATGTAGGAGCTTCAGGCTGGAGCGATTGGGGTGGGCGTTCGTGAGCTCGATGGTGATGACGGATGGTATCGGATCGTCATTCACAAGACGGTGAAACAGTAATAGAGGTCTGCTTCTGCTTATGGAGGGACATTTGAGGAATATTTTAAAACCGCAAAACTGCTATCAACGGCGGCACACTTTTTAACGAAAAACTTGCTGATGTCGCTATGGGCGGAATGACTTTTTGGCCCTGTGGGATGTTTAGTGCATCTAAAAATGCCTGATCAATGTCGCAACCTTTTTGCCCTTCACTACACAGTACAGATGGTGCTAAATAGAGAAGATCCATCGCCGCATGAGCATGAAATATCGCCTTTAGTGTTCCATCGCGAAGACCTTGAGACAACATCGTAAGAAATTTTTATCTGTGAAAGGAAGGCCTTGAAACACAGTCGCGATTTTCCCGATAAAGCATGACTGCAGTTTACTACAGCACCTTCTTATTGGTAAAAAGTGCCTTGAAAGGTTCACGGGACAAGTTCTTTCCCAGACACAGTCAAGCTTAATACACGGAAGCAGTGGCAGAGTGACGTTAACCTACGTTGACGGTACCCTTTGTTTCAGCCTTTTCACTCCTTCTTCCCCCTATATATCTTCTCTTTTTATTTCCCAATTACTCCCACTACCGGCTATCTCATAAGGTGTCAAAGTCGTTTCCTACTAGGTACTGAATCCAGGTAAACCTTTCCCATGTGATCCTTTTCCAAATTTGACTTATCGGGTGCCTCCCGCACCGTAAGTGGTTTCAGTCAGTTCGCCCCAATAGGCTTCGCACAGGCTTCGCGCTCAAGTTATTCGACAGAATCTAAATTCCCGGGCTCATCCAGTTGGGGGGGGGGCTGTTTTGCGGCTGGCCGCCGGCCGACAGAAATTCTGACTTTTGCAATGAACCAAATATCCGGGCTGCATAAACATTAGCCTCTTCTACCCGGATGCGAGACAAGAGTTTCCCTAAGGTCGCCGAGCAAGCGAAAGTGGTTCACCGCACCTGGTTCTTGCAGGTTAAAACGTGGCAATTTGCTTGAACTGAGCTAAAACAACTGCAGATGTAGGAACTGCACAGACGGGTCAAAAACCGTTGTGTCGATGTTGCGTTGTAGAGCGGTTGTCTGGAGAGAAGGGTCCTTAACTTGGCAAATTACCATGTTTCGAACTTCACAAACGGACGACTTCATTGGACGAACACAGAATAGTGCCTACTCGCTCCAGTCACCGTACGTTGAGGCATGAAAAGGAGAACGCTCTATCCTTAGATGTGATTGTTCTGCACAGTCTTTGATATAGCCGACGGGAAAGAAGACCACGAAATACATCGCATCAGGCCAGATAATGCAAATTAGGAGATACATGACGTTTTGGGGCTTCTTGCGTGATCATGAAGTCCTTCGCCCCAGGGCGTCTCTCTTCTCGCTCGCTCAACCCTAATATCTCCGCAACCTCCTCCACTCCTCCTCATTTCCGGTATGTATAAATGTATAGCGTTCAGCTGCAATGCAATGAATGCAGACAGTTGATCAATTCAGTGTTGTAATTCAAGGTTGAACTGGTAATAGCATTATTGCCGAAAGCTTACAAATGAGTTGTTCAAGCTCAGAAGCTTCGAAAACATTCAATCCACAGTACTTGTGCTTTTGTTTTGTAGATGTTACTGCACGTGTTTGTAAATGGCAATGGAACTGATAACGTGTATTGATATGTTTCGTTCGGTGGGGATAATGTGGAGACAAAAGATGCGTGAACTTCATTTTCTTTCACCTAAACTACGGTTGTGAATACCTTTGGAAACTGTATACAGTCCAAAATGACGAATGGCGTTGGATGAATCGTTCGGCGAATATGACCTGTCACATCTGTACACTGCAATTTGCCCTTTATTGAGGTCTTCAAGAAATCGTCTCGGCCGTAATTTGATCAAAAAACAGTAGTAGTGAGTAGAAGTTCTCGGCGATTTTCATTACCCTTTCGCGCTAGCTGTCTTAAGGTCGTCATTGCTGCCGATATTTCTTGTTTCAAGCTTTACTCGTTATTTTATTGTGTACTGTTGACCCATTCCTTTGTTTGGCACTGAATTCCAAATTTTCGTATGATCATTTATCGTATAATTTGATTTTTTTACTTACAAACATACTACAAGTGGTGCAGATTGGAGTTCCGCCCAAGGCGAAAGTTTTGGTCACGATCCAGTGTTCTTGGTGTTCTTGTAGGCTCTTGCAAGTCGAACTGCGGCCAGAAATGGCACTTAACAAATAGAAACAACTACAATTGTCTGTTAGTTTTCTTGTGCCTTACGAGGTTGTTTGGTGGAACATTTATTTGAAGGCCTAACGTTTCGACTGAATCGTCGTCTTCAGAGGCCGACGGTTCCACCGTATAAGCGGAAGAGTCCGCTGCCACACTAGAGCGCTAGTCAGTTAAAAGTGCATGCCGAGGTTGCAAGAAGAGAGAAGTTGGAGAATTACAATTGTATTTTTCGGATTCTTTTGATATATCAGGGTCTTGCAATATAAATGTTGCTCACAATCAGATTGACATTCACCCCACTGGACCGTTCATCCAGAGGTCATTGTACTCATTTGCACAATAGAGAAGCTACTACTTTCTTGTCATACCATTTTCTTTCCTTGAATGTTTCTTACTTCAATTTCTTTTGAACGATGATTAAACGAAATCCGTGCCTGTGACGTAAATGCTCCACGACACCTTTGGGAGCTGAGTTCAGCTCACAAGGTCACAGCAGGCTTTGGCAATCAAAACGCGACCAACATGAAAGCATTGACTCAGCCCAGAAGAAAAAAGTCTATTCTATGAAGTTACCTCATGACGACCAAACTGCATTTTACGAAAAAAAAACAGCAAAAAGGTGCGAGGCCAGAGTGGTGATCGTCAACTTCTCTGCCTAACACCCTTTGCCGCATTCCATATAACTACTGCTTATCTGAGTCAAAGCGGCGCGTAGCAAAGGAGTAGCAATCCTGAGCTTAAAAAAATTCTGACTCTAGCAAAGGCGGTCTTTCAGGGGGAGTCGCTTTTTTGAGATGATTCCTGCATATTGTAGGGACGCGTACGCATATGGACGTCAGAACCATGTTTCGTTTCCGCTGAACGGTTCTCGTAGTACCAGAAAGTGGTGAGTGATACTCTCAATGGTTCGGTCCTCCGCAGCGATTGAATTTTGCAACTGAGGTCGACGGCCTCTTGTTGACTTCAAAATGGTCCTGACGATAATATACAGGACATCTGATTTTGACATTTAGCGCGATTTGGCCCCTATCCGTGGGCGCCAACCCAAATGCAAAATTTAGTCGCCACCGGGGATCAAACCACTACCTTATGTTTCATTCTTGGTACTACTGATATCGTGTTCAGCGGAAACGAAACACGGTTATTGTAGTCCCCACAGGCGTCCCTACAATATGCAAAAAACCGTTTCGAAGAAGCGTGGCTTGCCCTAAGATTCCCCTTGTGAGAATCAAAGTTTGCCTGCTGCTACAATTCTTCAAGAAGAATATCAAATCTCTGTGAGAATGACAGACCATGACACAGTAAGGTTGTATCTCGTTCTGAACTTTTTGTTGCTGCTCCGAAGTTTTTTATACATCCAAACGACAATAATTTACAATTTTTTAAATACAGTTGTATCACATTGTTATTTATTATTACGAAATTTTCAAAATTATTTATAGCTTTTTTCAGAAATGAGGCGAGCTATTGTATTGTTTCTTCTTCTTGTTCAATTAGTGACGCTGTGCACAGCTCAGTTTGGTTTTGGAAACCCTTGGGGAGGAGGTTATTATGGAGGCTACGGCGGAGGATATGGTCCAGGTATGACTTCATCACTCGTGATTAATTCGTATACATAGAGACTGTAGGAATAAGGTCTGCTGCACCACGCTTAAGACTTACTCATTTCAGCAGAGAGGTTGGACTTTTTTTCCTCTCCACCTATAGTTAGCTAGCTCCACGAAGGCGCATATGTAAATCTTGGATTAGTTCACCTTGCAAAAATGCTTGTTCTGTATTCACCATTGAGCCATTGAGTGTCAGGGCCATCCAGGGAAGAAAGAATTTCTTTGCTCTGTGCAGAGCTCCACCGGCCACTGATAAATCAGATCAGCAAATGCAGCGACGCACAGTGGAAAAGTTTAAAAGCTGGTCAAATGTCTTTCCTCAAATTCATCCTTTACAACCCCCATACTCACCCGCAAAGGTTAACAAAATAGTGATCGACCCACTGAAATGCAAACCATTTCCGTTCCGGGTTTTCATTTTTTCTTGACCTTTCATAACTACTTACTCGTCTTCAGGTGCTGTTATGGGCGCAATCGATGGAGCTTTGATTGGTGCCGTCGACGGTGCTATAATGGGTTCAATTTTCTGAAGCACGTCATGGCTTTTATCGCTCATGTAGAAGTGCTACGTCACTGTTCCATGTGAATTTTTCTTGAGATGTGGTGAAATTCATTTTGCCAGTGGGTGTTGTCGGTGGCATTATATGTTACGACGATCAGCTTGTTTGTTCATTATGCAATCGCATGTTTTCCTAATCCATACCGTCAAATATCATAATTTAGTTCAACATAAGAAACCTACAGCAGAGTTTTTTCAAGAAATCACTTTCAGTGTTTGAAAATAAATTCTTTCTCGTTCAACTGCAACACCACATGTTTCACTATTTTCTGTAAAACCAGATTGCTCGGGTGGTGTATGGCTTCCATTGTGACAAGTCCCATTTTCCATTCACCTTTGAAGGCTTCGTAGCATGGTATCGCGGTTATCAATGCCATACTACCATCAGAACCCTTTTGTGTAATTTGTCGGAGACTTGTATCAGAACGGTGCAAAGCTCAAGCTATTTTACCTTCTGTGTTCCACGCCTCTGTCCCCACACCGTGCGAAAACCGTTTCAAAGGGTGCGCACCACATTGAAACCCTTCCGGTAAGACCTGTCGTGTTAGGCAGATCTATAGATACGAGACCGCACCAGCGGAGTCCACGAGGCGCGCAAAGCGTTGGATTCCGGAGGGTGCCCTCAACAGCTCGGACAGGGTAGATGTGTGCATTCAAGAATGGTCTTACGTTGTGTGTTCATGTGCCTGCAGCATGGTAACTTAGCTGCTTCCCTGCTCCCTAAGGGGACAAACAAGCTGGTGCGGCTGAGTCCTCCGTAGACGCGAAGGGTGTCAGTTGACCGAAGGAACTTGAAGTGAGTCTAGAAGGACACAAATCGATCATTAGAACATTGTCTGCGTGGCGTATGCTGTGTTATGAGCTTATGGTTAACTAGGCGACGCATTACCCTATCGTCATAACGCTGAGAATGAATGCATAAAATAGCACTATGATATGGAGTAAGTATGGTGCAACGATATGAATAACCATCAAAGAAGTATGCGAGGGTCACCTACATAGTGCAAATCATGTAAGATTAATAGGACAGTGAATTAAGAGTGGTAGAATGCTACTAGCAGGATTAAATGCATGAAAAAAAGGAACCCGATATGTTGTGTACTATACGCAAGGTAAGAAGGACGGTGCGAAATCCTAATGAGTAGCTATGATGAGATTCAGAAGAAAGTAGTTCTATCTAGAACGCTCAGTGAGGCGATTATCATATCTAGAAGTGAGTGAAAGTATTTTGTATAGAAACTAATAAGTATCAAGGCTAGCTGACTCATTGCAATTGGAAATGGCGCAGAATTAGGCGATAAATAAGACCATTGAGTCTGAGAGGTGAAGAGGACGAATTTATCTTGTGGATTTGCAAAGGCCAGAGGTGGCGCGCGATTTGAAGGCGCAGGGAACTAGGGTCCTGACCCCCTTGAGGTTGGCGCAATGTTTAAAGGCGTACTTCGTCCTGCTTCTTGTCGGCGCTGCCTTAGCGCCATCACTCGAGGTCGTAGCGCAAGTCCGACGAGACTTCTGTTTATTACGTTGCTCATGTACAGGATGTATGAATAAATAATGAAGAAATAGATGAACATTCAAATAAATAGATAAATCTCTAACCTCTGCGTAAGGCGTCGAGGACAATCAAGTAATACCCAATCACGCCAGGAGTTGTAAAGAGTTCTAAGGCCAACTAAGAAACGTTCCGATGATGTATTTAGAATCGATAATGGTCATTTAGCTATCCTGTTGAAAAAATCAAAGGGGGAGAACCAGCAAGAGAATTGATCCCACGAGCTCTAGCTTTCAGTGCGTGCTACCAGCTGCGTCGATTGCCTCAGATACAGCGAAAGGAAAAGCCTTTTTCACTCTCTTCAGAGAATCTTACAGCAGGGTAGAACAGTTGATTTAAAAGTCCCATTTCAGAACGCACATCTCATGTTTCATGACCGCAATGACCTGAGGGTCTTTCCTTGTAAGATGAAGGAGGTTTTTACGTGAAACTCCATTGACGACCAGACTCAGAGACTAAACGTTAAGGAAATCAATCTGTAAATTCTAATGAGGGATACAAACTCACTCAGCGCGAAAGCGGAGTAGCGCCGCTACATGTTAGTGGTAGTTAGTGGGTGTCCCCCAAAAGGCCCACCGGGCGGCGAAGGAAGAGACGCAGACGCGGCGAAGGACGAGTCGGAGCGCACACTGCAGCGTTGGGCGTCAGATTAAATAGAGCGTACCATACTACGTCTAATATCGCACAGCACGTGCTCCGACTCGTCGTTCGCCGCGTCTGCGTCTCTTTCTTCGCCGCGCGGTGGGCCTCTTGGGGGACACCCGTAGTTAGTAAATGAGCCAATTATGGTGCCCTTGTTAGAACGACCAAGCACTACAGACAGCATTCGAAACGTTTGATTACTACAGTGCGTTTCATAAGTATAGACGCACCCTCAAAAAAGCCGTAATCAGTCTTTAACGACATCCTTGACGAAAAGGGTTGTCAGTATCGTAATCAGCGTGCCTGGAAACCTATAAGAAGTAGGTTTTATGTAGATTGGAGAAAAATTGGGCGTTCTCTAAAGGTTGGTTACTAAATGCACCGTTTCATAAGTATAGACGCACTTCAGAATCCCTCACAAAACTGAACACTTTACCCAGGTAAGTCACCGTTTCAAGAAAGCAATAACTAGCAATGAGCGCTGCGCATCATATCGCTAAATGGCTTGGGGTTCACAGCTACCAGTGGAGCTCAGGCTCAGGTTCGCGCCCTGCACACTGCAGGGCTGAGCAATCGCAGAATTGCTCCCCAATTGCGTCGCTCCTCAAGGGTAGTCGACCAAATCTTACGTGACTCCAAGTCCTACGGCCACAACAAGAGATCAGGTAGACCGAGGAAGCTGCCTCCACAGGCAGAACGTCTGATTGAACGAATGGTCTCGAACTCTCTATTCGGTCTTAACGAAGTTCGAGCGGACCTACGGCACCTGTCTCCTAAGGGAGGGCGTCGAGGACGGTCATTCGCAGCAGCAACGTTGTGCGAAGTCAGTCCTGTCCAGCTCCTCGTCTTACAGCGTCCCACGAAGATGCACGGCTCCAATTTGCTAAGGGGAATATGGCAGCAAACTGGCCCAATTTACACCCTTTTTCCATAGAGCTTCTCACGACGAAATTTCTCGCTCAACTAATATTTTACGACGAAATAAGGTTTAATGTGGACGTCGTGAGAAGTTCTATGGAAGAAATTTCGTCGTGAGAAGCTCTACGGGAAGGGATGTGAATTGGGCCAGTTTGCTGCCATGTTCCTCTTGGCAAACTGGAGCCGTGCTTTACTGTGAGAAGCTTTGAGACGAGGAGCTGGACGTGGATGACTTTGCGCAACGTTGCTGTTGCGACTGACCGTCCTCCACGCATTCGCTTTGAAGACAGGCGCCGTAGGTCCGCTCAAACTTCGCTAAGACTGAGCCGAGAGTTCGAGACCATTCGTTCAATCAGACGTTCTGCCTGTGGAGGCAGCTTCCTCGGTCCACCTGATCTCTTGTTGTGGCCGTAGGACTTGGAGTCACGTAAGATTTGGTCGACTACCCTTGAGGAGCGACGCAATGGGGAGCAATTCTGCGATTGCTCAGACCTGCAGTGTGCAGGGCGCGAACCTGAGCCTGAGCTCAACTGGTAGCTGTGAACCCCAAGCCATTTAGCGATATGATACGCAGCGCTCATTGCTAGTTATTGCTTTCTTGGAACGGTGACTTTCCTGGGTAAAGTGTCCAGTTTTGTGAGGGATTCTGAAGTGCGTCTATACTTATGAAACGGCCCATTTAGTAACCAACCGCTAGAAAACGCCCAATGTTTCTCCAATTTACATGAAACCTACTTCTTATAGGTTTTCAGGCAAGCTGATTACGATACTGACAGCCCTTTTTGTCAAGGATGTCGTTAAAGATTGATTACGGCTTTTTTGAGGGTGCGTCTATACTTATGAAACGCACTGTATAGCTACTTCAGAAGGTAGTAAGTCGAATCTCTGCTACTTGTGTGCATTCGGCAGTCGTTGATTACAAGAAACAAATCGAGATAACTGAAAATGAATCGCAACAGTAGGCTACATCGGAGTCGAGAAGGCTGTTGTGCTCTATAGTATCTCCTGGTGAGACTTGCAAAATCATTTTTTCCCTGAAGCCCTTCCAGGTCACTCACTCATTACTTTTTACGAATGGCAAATATATCTCTTTGCTGACTGCTAAAATAATTTTGTGAAAGTTGCTCGTTTCTACCGATTACAAGTAGGGGACCAGTGATGTGTGGCATCTCCTGCAACGCGCTCAGTCCGTCGATCAGATTCTAGCTCGAACCTCGCTTAGACAAACAAGTCCTCAATCCCACTGAGGTCAACTAATTCTTAGACTGTTGTTAGAGACCGCGATCCGTCACGCGATTCGCGCGAATCGCAGAAATCGCAAGTGCACCGGCCGATACAGCGAAGTGCTGTTTCAATCCGATATTTCTGCTTGAAGTGATTATTTAGAGGTGATTTTTCATGAGTCATCGCTTCCTATTCAATGTTTCGAATGTTGAAATGAGACAGTGCGATTTCTGCCTTCGCGCGAATCGCCCCACAGATCGCGGGGTGTGTGGCGTTTGTCCTCCTGGGGTCAGGCCGCCGCCGCACGCGGCGATCGCGCTTGCCGCGTGTGCGACGATTTAGCGATGTGGAGGTTTTAGATTCTTCTAAGCTATTGTCCAATGTTGCAGCCTTTTTTGACTGCGATTGGCAAGGCAGTGAGTTCATATGCGTTGTTGATATACTATTCGAACTCTTCTGCTCACTTTTTTGCTCAATCACCCATTTCAAAGGAGATAGTAACGTTGTTCTCATTAATCTGCCCTAGAATTCAAACTCAAATGGAATCAGTATTTTTTCTGGTCGCATTTGCTACGAATTTTTGAGGTTATAGATTGAATTTTAACGGTATTATCTTAACCATAACTAACAACTCGTTTTTGAGCCAGATTCGTCGACTCGGCAGCCAACAGCTTTCGAAGCTATTCTTCGTGATCTTTCTTTTTCATGATTTCTTTGGCCAAGCACTAAACTGTTTTAGACTGTTGAAGCAAAGGAAATCCTCAACGAATTTTCGAATATGCAGAAGGCCTCAAACTTCTTAGTATTTCCTAGTTTTGACGGCAACTTCTGCTGTATTTTAACTCGGTAATATTAAGTTAAAGTATCTTCTTCAGCACGTATACACATTAAAGGAGTTAGTAAGTTGAACCTTTCCACCGTTATAATTGTGGTCTCATCGCCATTGGGAAGAAATGGGTCAGTCAAATTAAAAACAGGTCACTCAAACAGCGCTGATGCCAAGAAAAGTTGCCTGTTTGGCAGAAAAAGGTCAGTCAAATTAATGAGAGGTCACTCGAACAGCCAAAATAGGGTTGGAGAGGGCTAGAACCATGAAATTCCAACCGCTGATCAATCCACTATTGGTAGTGTGAGTGCATGGGATCAAAAAAGATTCGATAACTAGAGACAACTAATACTAGGTGGAGCGAACCGTCAAACCGCCTTCGCCGCATCCATCGCCGCGCGCGGCGAGTGCGATCGCCGCGTGCGACGGTGCGGCGGCGGCCCCAGGAGGACAAACGCCCGTCTCCCCAGATCGCGAATCCTGACCCCAACCTCATTTTTTCGAGAGGACTGAAACACTGACTTCTACATCGGCACAACGCAAGTTTTACTGCACAGACCAAATGTTCTTCAAGATACCCCCAGGATTCTGAATGAAGATAGATACGTGATGTATCCCAAAAAGGGGTTGTCAACCACGAGTGAGTCATATTTATCATGTAGTTACTAGTATGCTTAGCATCTCCAATGCAAGCGAATGCAACCCGGAGATGTGTTTGAGAAACGTTGCTGGTTATTGAACCTTATGCTGAAAGCCAAATTCAATAACCAAAGCAACATCCCCAGGTTGATTTGGTGGGGTAAAAGCGGTCGATAATGAAACTATGGACTTCGAGTTGATACAAATGGCAGGCCAGGGATTAGATCATCGATGGGCGTGGTTCGCCTGGTGCGCCAAGAGTGAGCCATGTTTGATCGCCGAGGACTAATCTTTCGCAGCCGATTGCGTGTCACTCCGCACCCTCAGGAGGTTCGCCTGTATAATCACTAGACAATTCTCCCCTTCTTCGACCTTCGTCGTTATCGTGCTCGACCACGTGACTTCATTTAAAATTTATACTAATTTTGTGGGGTAACTTCTCACTACTTGCGTTCCTTTAATGTTTATTATTATTATAATACCATTATTTATTATTAGTTATATTTACTCATTTACTACCACCATTATTCACTACTGCGTGCGTTACTTCGAAAATTGTAAATAAATTTAGTCAGTTTATTCTTCTTTCGCTGACGCACATTGTCGGATATCTATGTTGTGGTGGATAGTCTTCTACGGGTAGAAGGTCTTATAAAGTACATTTTATATACTTATCACTACTCATAGTTACCAGACCCTGAGTGAAATTATTCTTTTCTTCCTAGAACTTTTAATTAACGTGGATTCTTGTTTGTTCAATCACAAGCTGCTGTGTATGCTTCATATTTGCACATCAATGTAGCTCAGCTGCATTGATATTGTAACAGTCGCCATGGCTCGTAACACTGACCTTTTCCCTACGCTACCTGGGCACCTGGTCAGATTTCTACACATTTTCTCAAATATTTGTTGGCAGAGGCACATTCGTCATGCGGGTCAGTCAGCTTCATTTCTGAAGTGTTAACGTTAAGTTAACTTCTGCTGTAGCCGGCTTTCTACGGGTTTTTTTCGCATCTAGTAGGAAAACATCGTAAAAAATCAGGACTGGAGTGCGTATAGACGAGTTTTTCGCAGTTTCCCTTGGAATTGCTTTTTTGATGACCTATACAATTTATCAAGCCGAAAAAAAGAAAACAAAAAGAAAATGATCGCCTTGTTTTACCTTGTCGATTTTCGCGCTGGACCAGACTTAACCTCACTGCCATCATCAATGTGTGCGCTGTACTCTGCCTCTGTGCCAAACGGCTAGTGACTGATGGCAAGAGATCAGCTGCTGGGGTAGCCAATAGGTGGGCGTGAACAGTCACAAAGGGAATTCAATGTCGTGGGTGCTTCATGCGGTATTGAGACGCCACTCGAATGCCCTCTAAGAACCCTCCTCCCTTCAAAAAATTATGCATATTTCCACTTCTCCGACCTCTGTTTCCTTGTACCGTCAACCACCAAGTAGAACAGAGGGTATGAACAGGACGTAGTGAGTCTTTGTGCATCGAATATTCGTTCTAGCAACACACAGGGGGGGACATTAAAAAAAGACATTTTGTCTCCGTAGTCAAATCAATTTAATCACACTTTGCTCACAGCGAGTGCACCTAACTCAGAATTGAAGAGCACGCTTTATTTAATAAGGAATTCTTCATAGTTGCCATCTGAGTGGACGGCATCAGAAAAATTTGCCTCGGAAACAAGGTGCACTGGTAGAGCTCAATGGGGTCCTCAACGAATCGTGTACCATTGCGAATATTTCGGAAAGGCGGGTTCCGAGTGGGTTCGCACAATTAGAGATATGTCCCTAGAAATGATTGAATCTGAATCAATTGAATGAATGAATCGATTCAAGGGAGTATGTAAGAGCTTCAGGCTGAAGCAGTCACCGTAGGTCACCTTGAGTTCGACGACGATGACAGATGACGTCATATTCGAAGACCGTGAGGGCAGTGAATGAGGGTCTGCGCCTACATATAGGGGGACATTTAGAGAATATTTTGCTGAAGAACTTCCGTCAACGACGGCAATCTCTGTGAAGAAAAAAGTGCTGAAGTGCGACATGGGCAAAATGTCTTTTTTTGCCCTCCCTGTACATAATGTTGCTCACGTCACTCGAGGTGTGTTGCCCTGGAATATCGTAACATTTCCCATCTCTCTAACAAATACAATTTTTCCACTTTTCTAACGCAGTTCAATTTCGCGATTCTGACCTGAGATGGAGATTCATGGCGCATCGATTGCCAGACCATTTGGGACAAAAAGGGAGCTTGTTACACTCTTTATTGTGACGTTTTAGGTGATGCGGTGGAATTGGCCGGTACTTATTCCTGTTGTAGCTCTAGGTGTGATTTCATTGACATTCTACAATATTGGAGTGGCGACTTACCCGAAACCAAAAATACAAGCTCCTTGTAGGATAGAGTATTATGCAGACCTCTTGGACGATAACAAAACAGGTCAGTGGTTTTTTGGTCTTGTCTACCATCAGTTATATTTGAAGCGGAGCCGGCTGAATGGCAAGAATTTAACAGGACGGACTGTGCCGCGCGGCTTCCCTTGAGAAAGCCAATTTAAACTTGCATCAAAATGAGTTATCACCCTTCTGTTGCTGTCCAATGCACTCCGAAAAACTAATAAGAATGAAACGCTTTTTGATATTTTTTTGCCATTCTGCTACCTTTAGTTTGCTCATTCTGTTAGTCTCTCTGTCTGTTAGACGTTCTGTCACAAATTTAAGTGTTACTCTGGAGCGGTCACATCATCGGGACAGGGGAAGCCTCCTGCTATAAATCTGCTTCCACGTCTGTCCCTCTCAGCGCACTCAAAATGAGTGTAGCGTCTTCGCAAGTGCGCATCGTTTGTTACAAAACCTTATAAAGCGGTTCAGGGACAGATCGGAGACAAGAAATAGTTGAAATGGTCTACTTAATCTTCGCATCACGACTATTTGAGAATATATCTTGTAATGTGACTTGTGCAGCAGGCTTTGCCCATAGAAGTAGCTAATCAACTCGAAGATTTGATTAGCTTATTCAAAGTAATGTAAGGGACTTGATCTTCGGATCATACGCGTAGTGGGCGCTTTGCGAAATGCGGGGCGTTGTGCTGGCAATGCACTCAAGGCGGATTTTACCATGAAAAGGCATACATTGGAAATTAAGTTGAAGATGGTTAGCGATGCACGATAGAAAAAAACCGACAAAAACGGTTCAGAACCCCAGAAACGGAATTCCTTCCTTGCCCGTTAATCCGCAAATTGAGGCGACTGCTCGGTGCCGCCCTCTTCAACGCTAACGCTATCCGCAGAAGGTTAGAAACTGAGATATGAGACAGCGAGATGGGACGGCGCACTGCGCCAACTGCGTCAAAGGGAAGGCCATGTTAAGTCCTTCGTTGCGAATCGCAAGTCGGCCCACACCCTCGGGGGGGGGGGTCTGCCTGTTTTCCCACGAGGCAATTTTCGCCTTCAACCTTCGTTCCTGTGGTGGCATCCTCTTTTAGAAAGCGCGTAAAACATCTATATATTAAATTGAGACTTAGCCTCAGTTGGGGGAGGAAAGACTCCTGAGTTCGAGAAAATTCCGTCCACCCCCATCTCCAGCTGTTCCTAGGCTTAGTCTTGGAGGATGCCTCGTATCTTGCGATAGCTCCCTAGAACGCTCATCTAGAGTTGATATAATTGGCTAGGCAAAAAACCGTTAGTAAGAAAGTAGAAGAGGGACTTCGTGCGATGCTCCTTGAAATTAATTCCCATGAAGCTGCAAACACTGAACAGCGACCCGTGCTGGGAACTGGTTTGATAACTTATTCAGGAAAAACTCACATTGCGGTGTAGAGAATCGCCGTTACAGCAAAGATTATTAAGCCTCTTTCCATGCTCGATCAAATCTTCTAGGAGCGCTTCATATCGAGAAGTCTTATCAAAATGTGGCAGTACCTTGATAGGAGTGGTGGCACTTATGTGCGCCAAAAAAGTCGAACTTATCTGAATGCTCATCGTAAGCGAAACGTGAACCGAAGTGGGGTCACTAAGCTTCATAGTTGCACAAATTCGCAAATGGAGACGAGAAGAAGGAGATAGAGGCAAGCAAACGTGGACCAGGTGAAATTCTGAACAGTAGGAATTTCCTTGTTCTCTTGGGAACGGTGCACATAAGCGAACCGAGTGGCGCTTGCAAATTCTTCACTCATTTTATGCGAAGAAATGAAAAATAACCACGAAGTAATCACGATTTCAGGACTTGAGGACAGTTTTGCAGATCATATCAGATTCTGCGTACCGTTCTACGATCTTATGCAGAATCACATCAAAGCAGGCACTGGACGACGTCAACAGCCATTTCTTTCCATGTCTTTGGTAGGAGCGTATGCATTCGCGGACTATTCTGCAGTGACTACTGAGGCGGACGGTCGCTTTGGGTAAGAGTCACGATTTACTAACTACTAGATACTTGAAGTACTAATTTCTCCATGGGTGAGGTAACGGGTCTCTGAATATTGGAGTATTAGTACTGTTGCGACTCAAAAGTCCAACAATGGTGCTGAGGCCTTCCCTTTACCGCTGCAGCTGCTGCCTTTTCAACTCCTCCTAATCAACAGTAAGGATCAAATGGATTGTAGGATGTAGATTAAGATGGATTCAGAATGAACATGCATAAAATGCATAAAACTAATATCTAACAATTGCGAATGCACACGATTGCTGCAGAATCTTTCGAGTTGCGACAATTGAAGGAATCCTTAACGAAAAAAAACATAATTCTATCTCATCCAATTCGCTGGCTTGGGACCCTTCGTCCTGGATAAGAACGGAAAGAGCAAAAAGATTGAAAGCGGAAGGACTGGTACGCGTTCAAATTTTTGCCGGACATCTGTAACAAATGCTGGCGGCGGGAACTAGCTTCTCTGAATGCCATCACTAGGAACTCTTTCTGACCTTTTGACTTACTTTATCAACATCCTGCACTTCTACTGTATCGATTGTTTTGTCTCCATTCCTCAAAATCGAACACTTTCCCAGATTCTTTCATTGCGTCGCCTGATACGTAGGCTTCCCAACGTGCACCTCTTTCCATGTCCCGCCTTTGTCTCCGCCCGAATTACTGTCCATTGTCCATAGCCTGTGTTTCCGTGAGTTTGTTTCTCTTCGGAAACCGAATCATCTTGCGTGAAACTTTAAGGGTTGTGTCTAGTGATCACAACTGACACACTCATGTTGGGGAGAGAACGCAAGAAGTTTTCAGGAAGGATTCCTTTGAATGCCCTTTGGAACTGCGTTGGGTCGCGTTCCTGATTCACGACTTGAGAGATCAGGATAGTAGGCGATAGAATAAAGTTATAGGAGTAAAGTAGTAGGATACTGCGTAAAGAAACTTACATACGTGTCGATTAGAATTCTAGATAGAAGTAGAATAGGTGTCTACATACGAATCGATCAGTACTTATCGTCATTTCGGCGCACTGTCCTATCCTCCTACTATCCTAATCTGCTACTATGCTGCTCTCTCTGTCAATGCTCTTTTACGTTTTCCCGCGCAATGCTGGCACTCATAGTCGCGGAGTAAGAGCGCCAAAAAATGCTTTCGCATACCATGCGCATAGTTCAAGGTGATGGATTTCGTATTTCGTCTCACACTCAGTCTGCCAATCCTTATTCGAGGCTGCGTGGCTGGTATTGCTGGACTCGCCTAGGAATATAATAATACTGTTAAGGAAGCGCATACAATAAGCAGGGATACATCAGGGAAATATATGCGCCACGCGAGGCAGTTACTTAACTCTCGAGGAAGCGAGAAGTGGTGCTTTTTCACGACGAAGGTTGCGCTGGGTGTTGAGCAAGGCTTCGAAAACCTTCACCCCGAAAGCGGTCTGCCCACTGGTTCAATTGGTGATTTAGACGAGCTGTGTTGCCAGCAGCGCACAACTGGGGTAACCTGAATGGAACATGAATTGGCATGGTGCCGCCGCAAGCGTTGTTGCGGTAGACTCGCCTATACGTCCTCTGCTCAGCCGTTGCCCGTTCTTGAGCGAAGATCAACGGTTAAAAGAAGGGGTCTCCTTTTTTTTTCTGGACGGATTTCTCTGTTTTTTTTTTCGCCATCAGGGTACCATTGTGCATCCTGAGGTTCATTGTTAGCCCCAATAGAACCTATTGAAATCGCTGCCTTCAACACGTTGACGAGCGTGTGGTATGATGTCATACCACACTCTTCCGGCCGCGTGGGACCGTGTGACATGATGTCATACCACAGTCTTTCTTGAGCTGGTTTTTAAACCTTTCAGGTACCTTATTCATGTGATGTATACACCATGCTTAGACATTGTTACGAGAAGCGTGGTCGCTGGAAAGGAGCTTTGGTTGAGGTCTATCGAATTTCTGAAAAAATGTATGAATACTGACGAAGGCTCTCAATGCTAATGCTAAGGCTGTAAAGAATCGGTACAAATAATTTTTGCAATAATAACTTGCTGCAAGGAGCGAGGATACTTTCGATTAGAGACAGAGGATACAGAGTCCAAGAAGAGACACTAGGAGGGTACTCTCCTACTCGCATATTAGCTTTGGCCGTTTTTACACGCTCACAAATTGCAGGAATCGCTGAAATTTCCTAAATCGTAAAATCTGACGCCGAGCACGCAAGAAGAATAACAAGCAGACAGTCCCTCCGAGAAAGGTGTCCTTGTGAGACCGCATGACATAGTGTCATACCACATTTGCGCGGTCAGAATAAGGCGCGCGGTCCCACACGCCAGACAGCGAAAATGAACGCGGTCGTCAACGTGTTAATTGAGCGGCCACCGACTCAAATAGCTGTGTAGGCCAAATCGCTCCCAAATGCGACAGCGATCCCGAGTAGAAGTGAACACGTTACGCACTGAGGAAGGAATCAATACCCGCTAAATGTTCATATAATATACTTTTCTAATTATTTTAGGCAAAAGGCTTTCTGCCGTTACCTCGACGTGAATCTCGAAGAAATCAAGCCGGCTGTGGAGTCTGTGGTGTTTCCAGAATTCACTATTTACTGCTGTAGACGCAGCCAAGCTCATTATATGAGCATCACCACCACGAAGGATGAAGAAATCAATCAAACAGTTCCTGTCACCGATCGCACGGTTGACGGTGAGTTACCGTACTTTCAAAAAGGTGCTTTGGGAAACTGAACTCTTTGCGAAGATAACACGCATCTCACTTGCTGGAGGAATCACGCTTTCAGAAGAAACGCGGCATATTAGTGAACCATGTTCATGAAGAAAATATGTATGTAGTTTGTTTCTCTTTCTTTACGTCAAAGGCAACGGTCGCGCTCAGACGCTCTACGGAGGTATTTCCCATGCCAGGAGGTCGTATGTGAGTAGCTGCACACATTGCAGCAACCTCCTTCCTCGGAATGCGCGGTTAAGCCCCAGGCGTCCTTGATTTCGATCCAAGGCCGCCCGGCCAATCCAGCTCCTCCCACCTCCGGAAGTGATGCGTGGCTGGCATAACGTGTGAAATCAGCTGGGTTGAGTGCCGTATCAAGCGATAAAACGGCTGGCATGTTCGGAAACTGGTTTCGACGTGCCTCTTTCAACCCAGCTTCCTTCACTGCTAGAGGGGAAGGGTATTCTGTTTTGGCCTTGTCTACGGTTTCCTTTCGTTTTTTCTCCACTGTCGTTTCGTTTCGCACTTCTACACACAGTTCCAATCACCATGATCCCCCACATTGAGCCCGACTTTTGCCTTCGAGCAGTGAACACAGTGGATGGGAAGCAGCGGCGGCTCGGAGAAGTCAGCAATGGGAGGGCGTCGGGAGTAGTCAAGAGCAGGGTCAACCACCCGGTCGTACTATTCGAAAGAGAAGGAGATGGGGTGTAATTGTAGAAGTTGACGGGGTCTGTATGAGCATCACCACCGCGAAGGATGGAGAGATCAATCAATCAGTCGTGGAAAGGGGAATCTTTTTTGACGAATCTTAGATGATTTCGGGTGAACCTACAATAGAAGAAGAAATAAAAGAAACAAAAAATAGAGGACTTTAAAGGACTAAAAGAATTATAAGACATATTCATTGCACATAGATATTTACCATCCATTCAACCCCTCCCCTCCCCATCCCTCACACCTTGGTTGTTTAGGTATGGAAAGGAGAAAAGTGGGCGGAGCTGGGCTGTCGACTGGTTTTAGAGTCAAATACTGCAGAAACAGCCACCATGGAGTGAGGTGAGGATGTTTGGGATAGGGGGGGGGGGAACTCGTGTTGAGAGAGCCTCCTCAGAGTCATGGTGGCAGTAGGGATCGCATCTAGACCGTCTGAAAGTGAGGGATCGTGAGATTTTTGGAAAATTTGCGAATGCGGCAGTTGACTCTCGGTCCGCCCACTTCTCTCAATTCGCTGAGTGGTGATTAGACCGGCTTTTGACGTTCTCTATAACCTCAAACAGATTCTGCCTCCGTCATCGTGTCAGTTTCGTGTGAAAGCATTTCGATCACCGCAGACCAAGGGCCGAACGCCCTCTCACCAGCTACGCTTCTGCTTTAGCTCGTTTCCCACCCATCACATTAGTGTCTTGACATTTGTAGTCAGCAAGACTGTGTGGATCGACGCTCCTGGAGAGATTCACGTCCTGTAACCTGCTATGTAGCGGTATTCGGTGCACGGTTAAACGTGGCGTTCGTCCTCAGAACTTTACGCCCTCTACCAGAGCACGTCTACGACCCAAGCCACACGTGAAGGGATCACCCACGAATACGGTTCCTACCCCCTCCATCCCTAGCCATACTCGCCGTGATGGCTGTGTTATTTCATTTTTTTGACACCAGATGACACGCTCTTCCTCCGCCCACTTATTTCTCCCACAACCGTCGAGTGGGAGGGGGGAGGATGGACTGGGGATGTGGTGTTTACCTTGCTATTTCATGCTCATTGTTTGAAGTTTTTGACAAAACTTCGCAAGGACCTACACAACAACTCCTTCCCCCACAACCACGACCCGTTCGAGTTCCATTACTACAAACCCACCCTTTCGACCTTTCGAGCGTCGCCACCCCCAATGACGAACCTCACGAAAAATGCGACAGCCCAAAATTGGGAATACGGCCCCTCTCTGGATCGGCCTATGGGACGGTTGACCTGGTGCGGTGCTCGCTGTGACTTTGGCGCCAGACACAAGCCGCTTCTGTGGACCCCTATTCTTTTGCAGTGATTCCCTGCAATGTATTGTGGTCACTTTTTGTACGAAAACCCTCCTTGTTCTACTTGTCTCACACGCTCAGTCAACGGGAACTCCCTCGACTATGAATATACTTCAACCTACAGCACAATTCTTCATTTACTTAGTATTTATTTATTTATTTATTGCATGTGCTTTTGGCACATGAGAGCGTCCAACTTTGCCAACAGAATATATCAAAAATCAAATATCCAACACCGGGAAAGTAAAGCAGATAAACAATCAGTGAATGTCGTACCGTAATAATTTCTAGACCCGAAGTACACTCTGTCCATGTGCGTAAAGCCGATGTATGGTAACGGGACGAAATTCGTGCTCTTCGCGGAGTACATAGAACACTATAAGCTGCAAGGCGTTCAGCATTTCTACATTTATGTAAAAGATGTGGATAAATATACTGAAAAGGTCCGAAGACTGTATTACTAATATTATCGGATCGATATATCGATTGCTATCATTGATATTTTAGCTTATAAGACATTACGTGAATAGTGGTGAGGCTGAGGTGGTGTACTTCAGAGAAAAGCAGGACAGACCCAGCATCGAGTGGCATCTTGTTGGCACTCAGGTGAGCGGAGCACTATGTTGTCTTCTGTTTAGGATTTTATCTGATAATTTATTTTGCTGACCAGTTCAACTGGTCGAATTCATTTTACTTTTTAGGACTGCATACATCGAAGTCGACATCATTCCAATTACACGATCTATGCGGATCTGGACGAGCGCATTTTACCAGCAAACATCAATACAACTCTCGCTGAATACACTATGTTAGTTGAAGTGTCCAGGCGTGACTACTGTTCTCACTATTGTGTCGAGCAAGTTTACGTCCATTTGAAGCTTCATTGGTGGCAGGGCGCCAAGACGGACCGCCCGATACCTTATCGTTGTGGGACCTCTTAGGACAACAGTCTCATTGTCAGCAGGGTTCTAAAAATTCGATACTAATAATGTGGGGCGATGCTGATCAAGCACACATCAAGAGAAGCTGACCAAAAAACTCACATTCAAGCGTTGCTAGAACAGAGGCGATACTGACGAAGGAGGAGGTGGCACAGATTGTGTACGCGCCACCCTTTGGCCATCGTGGAGAGCGCGTGATTGGCTGCGGAGGCATTTGCGGTCCTTTTGGGACCACAGGGACTATTTGACCTTGGTCCTTTAAAGCAATCAATGTGGTGCCTTGCGGCTGCACCAATAATGAAGCATTGTGGTTTTACTGAATTACATTACGACTTTGTTGACGATTGAAGCAATGGTGTTCAAAAATACACTTGCCTGCAATTGTCGATGGGGCGCATTTGCTGCGGGCGAGTTCGACAATCGTACAGCTCACTCTTCACTACATTTCTGAGCCGAGGAAGGGGAGCACCCGTTTTGAGGCCTCGTCGTCTATTTTCTTCCCCTTTTTCTTCATCGCAAGTCAATCCCTACCCACGACTTCGTTACCGACCGCTTAACTCCTCGAATTCGATCTGAGACTGTTGCTTTAAGGCACATTCTATGATGGAGCCCGCTGGGTGAATCCTTCCTGTCAGCATTCCGAAAGGTTAAAGGGAAAGCACACACAGCTCGGAAGTACATCAGATGGGCTATGGGCACTTGTGACTTCTGCGCTGAAGTGGTGTAGTGGCAAGTGCTTACCATGCTCGGTACAGGGATTTAAACTCGAAGTGGGCGTCATTAGGTCTAACCAAGCCGTCGTCCCTCCGGGATTGGCGTATTGGAATCAGTCTTGTCTGAGAGGATAAAACACTGACTTGTACACTCCGAAAGTCATGTATAGTCTAAGCCGCATTCAAAATGCCACCACGATATTGAATGAAAATAGAGTGCATGGCGCATCCCGAAGCGGGATTGATCAAAATACCACCAAAATACCCAAGAGCATGAGATTTAATGATTTTTTTGTGCCAGGAAAATAATGACAGAAAAGGAGAACATCGGAATGATTCGATTTGTGACGCAATATGTTTTGAAGAACGCTACAGATCCGATTGTGTACGAGGTGACTCCACTCCCTTTACACTTCAGTCAGGAAACGATTTTATTTCTACATTTATTATGGGAATTTCAAGTTCTTTCGTTCTCTTAATAGCTGCTTTTCGTCATAGTTTGCATTGCGGATCTTATCATAATAATGTCAAATTGGGGCAAAATCCTCGACCTCGGAACTGGCAAGAATTCGCTTGGGAGATTTGTGCGCTTGTCGGAGTTTCGACCAAGCTCAGAGGTAGTGATCACGATTGCTGAAGGCAGGGTGAAAATCGTCTCGTGAACATGGTCGCAGTATGATCTCCCCTCCCCACCCTGTTCACCAGCCTTTGCGACGCGGTTCATCTCTAGGTCAGATTAGCTGGTGAACCGCTCCAAGCAATGGGAATCCACACCCTCTCTGAAAGCTAGCATTTCTCTATTTCTCAACCTTTTGAACAGGATGAGGTATGGTTAGATAGAACTAGGTCTCTTGCTAAGAAGCAGCGTTCAAATTGCCAAGAATGCTGAATTTTTGTGCGAGTTTCTACCATTCAAAAGGAAATATCTCCCTGACTCTGTGAAAACTTCATATATTGGAGACACTTTTGAAAAGCGGAAGATTTGATCTGTTCTGCCTTTCCAGCTTCCGTAGTTGAAGAGATATCGCGTGCAGGCTCTATCGAGAATGATTCTCGGTCACTCAAAATGTCTCTCATCTTCAAGATCATAACAAGCTAATCCCTTGACAACTCTTCAAACGTCTCAAATCCAGTTTCTCATCGCAATAAGAAAAAAGGGAGTTCTCGTCGCCTGATTTCGTCTCAGTGTAGGTCATGCATCCGACATACACCCATAATTGAAGAATCAATTGAAAAGCGTCATATGGTGACAGCTGTTAACCTGAAACTGCGTTGTAGTCAACGCTATTCGTATCTGTCACCCATATCCTGAGAAATACCTTCATTTACAGAGGGCATTCCCTTTACTTTCATCTTTTTTTTTTGAGGACGGACGTGGCGTAGTGGCATGTGGCACGCTTACCACGTGTGTGGTCCGGGGATCAAATCCCCGAGCCTGCGTCGCCCAAATCAACTAAGCCTTCAAATCCTCCGGGGTCGATAGTCGGTTCGAGACTTCTCTGGGATGATAAGAACACTGGCTTATACATCGGCTGGCCCCCGCAAGTCATTGTTCAGGCCAAATCGCATTCGAATTGCCACTGCGAATGTAGAAGTGGAGGTAGAGTACGTGCGGCATCCTAAAAGGGATTGAGCAATGTCAAATGCTTTATCCTCTATCCCTATCGTTTTTGTGAAGCAACTCTAACAGCAGTTCCACAAGAAATGCTGGGTTGTGAACAAAACTTTCGCCCAGGCAGGACTAGAACCCGCACCTCTCGCTTTCCAGGCAAGTGCACTACCAGTTACGCTACCGGGGCACCATTTCATCCCAACTCAGCTTTTCATGGGATACGTATCATAGCTTTCAACACATACACACATCATAGCGATTTCTCGACCGATGTTCACCCTGGCTTGAGGGTGTTGTGGTTTTGATGATGCCATCGAACATCACTGGTGAACGGACATCCAGCGGTGGTCGCAGCCACAACACAGGGATATGGACAAGTTAGAGCCACACCCCAGACAGAAGATGTGTGAACGATTTCGTTTGTTCTGTAGGATAGCCCCCTAGGGAGCAATCACAGCTGTGGCATTCCCGTGGACGGGGATCACCTATAAAGTGCGCTAGGGCCATGCTAAGCAAGCTGCTGAAGCTGCAGATTTTTCTCTTTTCATCAGGCTGTTGTTTCGCACCCTCTCATCTGAAGCGCTCTCTTACGTCATGCTCTCCTCTACGTGCCTAGTCTCTCATTGCTCTAGCGCAAGTGATTGCAAAGGTGGGCAAGCCCTCAACCTGAGCATTCTGGACGCATTCTTTTCCTTTCTTCTTCACAGCTGGGCCATTTCTCACCAATACATTCGTATTTATGTGCAAGAACTACACCACTTTAAACCTGGGGCATGCCTTTACCTGATCTGCCTTCACTATGTGGATACAGTACAACAAAGCCTGCGTTACGTATATTCACACTGTTTATGTATAACCATTTTTTACAGCGTATAATTTTTTTTTCCTGCTGGAACTGTTCGTCTATGAAAAATCGATGAATGGGGTCCAACACACTTTTGTTCCAGGGAGAAAAGACACTCAAGGAACATCTGCCAACGCTCGTCTTTCACAATAGTTCGGCACCTGCACCGATTGGGTACACTGCAAAGTGTATCATTGATCCGAAAAAAGTAAATAGAATTCCCGAAAATTTGTCATGTATGCGAGAATAAGCGCTACCGCAAGATACGTGGGCATTGTAGTGGCAATTATTTGAGAGCAAGATGAACATGTTCTTTTTGTTGAATGCGTGACTAGGCGTCAGGAGGAGCGGAGATGCTTCAGGGTGTCTGAGCAATTCACGTTTCTTGAGCTTCCTGCCTACTTCCAGGCTTGGTCACAGAGCCCCGTATCTTACGTTAGCGCCCGAGAGCAGGGTACAAATATGTATATAGAATGTTTTAGGTTTTTCTAATGTGGGTACACCATGTGGCGATATACTTCCCTGGCTACGATGGCTATGAGGTTCCCGTAAATGAAGGCATAATCAGGTAAGGACCGTAGCGCTTCTCAGTGATTGTCTGAGGAACCTTGCCTGATAGACCAGTGGTTTAGACATTATCGAGATATCATGTCGGGCGACTGGTACAAGCATTATCTATCTGGAGTGGAAGAGTTTGGACCATTCCAAATGACTTACTATCCGCCAGCACTTTTAGAACCACTTTATCGAAATGTTGAAACAAAACTCGATATTGTGTATGAAAACTAATCAATAAAATGTATGTATTGTGATCAATTTATCGATTCGTGTGAGCGCTGACGATCTCTTCATCACGGACCAGTGCATTATTTTCAAGCTCGTTTTCATTGCGGTTGTTTTTTTTTAAATTTTAATGTGATTCTCAAAAGGTTTTGAAATTATCTACTCTGACTGATCAGAGTTCCATATTAGACCTATTCTTATAAGTGATTGGACGAAAACATACCTCGAACCTTCTTGCATTCTGCTGCCTTAAAGCAACAGTCTCAGCTGGGTCTAAGTGGGCGTGGCGTACAGGAGCGCACCTCCTCTTGCCAGCCGTGGAGATTCGTTCAGGACACGATTTGTATAGTGAATCGATATCGAATAGACCCTGTGGTCCCAAAACGATCGCAAAAGTCGATTTACGATGCAAGTCTTGATCGTGAACGAACTCCCACGGCTGAGGGAATTCGTTCACGATCAAGACTTGCATCGTAAATCGACTTTCGGGAAGAGGAGGTGCGCTCCTGCACGCCACGCCCACTTCGACCCTACTGAGACTGTTGCTTTAAGAACCGCTTTCAGGAGAGAACGACTTTCCTTCCAATGTGAAGACAGCTTGGGTGAACTTGAACGCGGGCGTCATGGAAAAGGCTGTCGATAGGCATTAGTTGGCTGCTGGTCACCTCAGTTACTGACAAAGTCAACTTTCAACTGACTAGCGCTCTAGTGTGGTAACCGTCGGCCTCCGAAGACGACGATTCAATCGAAAAGTTAGGCCTTTGGAAGAAATGTTCTACCAAACAATCTCGTAAGGCATAAGAAATCTAACAGTTCTACGACTAACATGCCGAGGTTGCAAGAAGAGAGAGTTGGATAATACGGATGTGGTTCACTAGGACAGAATGCGAATTTTCCGCTTTCCGCGCGTGAAACTCTTCAGCAGTAGTGAATCTGTGGTCCCATTGAAAATTATAGAAGGAGCTTGTGGAATGACATCCAAAGAATACACACGAACTTCTGGGACAACCTGATAATAATAAACGTCATCTGTGTACGTTTTGTAAAATAATATACCAGTTGTTAGCGACCGTCATTCTAACCGGTCCAGGTAAACTATGGCTAGCAGCTGTGCTATTCGTGATCCCATGTCAAGTCCACGTCGCTGTGCGTAGAGCTTTCTATTGAACTCGAATATGTTGCATTCCAGAGTTGCTTCGAGTAGCACCCGTAGAACTCCCTCGTCCAGTCTATAAATGAAGACGTCCCTTTTGTGTTGATTCCAAAGGGAAAGCAGAGCGCCAATTGCGTCCTCGTGTTCACAATGGTGTACATTCTGCAACAAAGCTGGCAAAGCTAGCTCCAACTGGGATCTGACACGCCTGTGTTTAAGTTCATCCAAACTATCTTCACAATGGAAGAGCGAGAGCAACGACTGAGAAGAAGGTAACGGTCTTCGGTGTTCCTTTTTCCTTTTCACACGAACGCACCAGTAGGCACAGCTAGGTTTCAGTTTTTTACTTATACATTCCAACAGTAGCAGTTTCACTCGAATTTTTACGGGAGGTTGTAGGATGTAGGCTCGAAGTAGGCAGAATACTTCCTCAAAACGACAACCGATGTTGTTGCCGGAACACAATGATGAGCACAGCACAGCCAGAGGCGGAGCTCAGGAAGGATTGGCAAGCTTAGCGCGCAGCAACCGAGGCACCTCAGGCCGCGAAAAAACCACATCTTGCTTCCTCTAACCTCTGTATTGCTTCCACGTTCGTGCATGCACACAATGCTGCATGAAATCTTTATCGAATTTTTTTTATTGGGCATACACACATATCACCCAAAGTGTTGGTTGCGCACACAACCACACGTATCGCTCATACACTTGAGGCTAAGCGATGCAAGCGCTAGCAGACAGACTGATGACAGCTAATAAAAATGCAAGCAAAAAGTGGAAGATGAATAGAAGATAGTTTTTGTTATGGTTTGGAGTTCAGGTTTTGTAGAGGTATCATTAAGCCATGAACTTCAGTGATTAAAAAGTTTTCATAAAGATAGTGGAAAGTACTGGTAGGTGGTCAGTGCTGACGTGCTCGAAGATGCTCAAAGATTACGCCAGTTTCACATGCTGCTTTATCTCGATCTTGACAATGTGAAGAATCCGGATGGAAGAGGTGTTTCCTTCTAAAAGCAATCATACAGAAAAAAGTATGTGTGTAAAAAACTGGAAAACGAGTAAGAATACTCTCACCTTGCATCCACAGCAATGACGGAAGATATCAAAAACTCCGTGCCTAATTTCCAGATTGAATGCCAAACATGTCCACGGGTGCACACATGACAGAAAGCAATACACTAGTGGTCCCAACCCAAGCAGAATTGCGCTCTGCAAAACTCTATTACAGTGTCGATAAAACAAGAGAAGTTCTAAAAACCTGCACCTATTGAAGTCAAAGGCATTATCACACAATGACAAGTTTCTTTAAACTGAAATGGTCTATTCCTGAAGTAGCTTATTTTCGTAGAAATCTTCCGAAAATAGCTTCCAGCATTTCGAAACCTCCGTTCCTCGACGATACTCCCTTGCTCACAGGTCGGCCAGTTTCAGCACAGGTAGTGAAAAAGGTGAAAATCCAGTTGGAGGAGCCACACCTTAGTATCTTATCCTTAATCCTAGAAAGCACTTCTTTGAAATATCTAAGAATAAGGATAAGATAGTATATGGGCGACTCATTTCAAGTGCATTTTGATAAGGACCGGTTGCTGTCGTACATTCCACACCTCCTGCCCACATCCTGCCCAATTTTTGGCGGTTCTTCATTCATCCTGAAGCTCCTCCACCCTTGGACCAAGACAAAACTCCACTTCGCTGGTTCGCTGGTTCAGGACCGTTTCCTTGAACCATTGCCGGCCATGTTGTGAAAACACCTCTCGATGCTCCCACACTACACCAGTACTTATTAGAAGTACACTTGAAATGATCGATTAAGTTTCACAAGTGCTCTAATTCTTATCTTGAATGTTGGAGAGCACGATGGCCTCAGCCTCATACTAGCTTTTCAACGTGAAAAACTTTCTGTCCAGTAACAGCGAGACACGTTACCGACGAATCCCTTCATTTGAGAACAGTTATTGCTTATCAAGTCAAAAGTTGCTAGCCAGGAGGTCTTTCAGGACGTGCCAAGCTTTCTCAAAACGGTTCTTTGCATGGTATGGGGGCACATACAGGAACCACAAAACTACGTTTCATTTTTTCTGAACGGCC
Source organism: Teladorsagia circumcincta (assembly GCA_002352805.1). Taxonomy (NCBI): domain Eukaryota; kingdom Metazoa; phylum Nematoda; class Chromadorea; order Rhabditida; family Trichostrongylidae; genus Teladorsagia; species Teladorsagia circumcincta. The sequence goes on from KZ345150.1 coordinate 137,032, forward strand.
CCTTGAATACCAAAAAGGGGCAATGAAAAATCACCGTGAGAACTGTCGTTTTTACTGCTTCATTGTGGTATATATTGTACACAGCAGTGACCACTGTCATATCAAAGGATTCACGCTATACGTGCATTGAGAGCAACGCGAACTTCGAGCAAAATGATGCGTTTCTCCGAGCTATGTGCTAAAGAATGTTTCATGGTTCCATAAGAAATTTCGGTGCGGTGCAGTAATGGTGACTAGGTGGCCTAGTGGATAGCGCGATAGATTCAAGCCGGCACAGCGGCGGGAGGGATTGTTAGATCGACTCCTCACGGCGTAGAATTTTGCACTTTTGGCATGACACCTCATCATGAGTCCCAAGCGGTTCTATCTCTACGTTAGACTCCATATTCATGATCAGAGTCGCAAATAACCTCACTGGAATAAGTTTTTTTTGCGACAACTGGGGGAAATATGTAGCAGCGCCAAAATGAGCCGAATTGCGCTGGCACCAGAAAAGAGTGCCGTTGTCGTGATCAGGGCCCTGATCTAACCTCAAAACCGAAGTTTTAGGGAAAATCGAGGTTTTGACTCGACTTCGAAGAATTGGACCGGCTGTAGGGAGATGTGTTTCAGTACGGGTTGAAGGCGAGCTCGGAGCAGAAAATTAGGGGTACTCTCTAGTGATAAACACGGAAATCGGGGTTTTGTCTCCATAGGGCACGTCTCTCTCTTCGTTGCGCTCCTTCAAGCAGATCTAGTTAGCTCTTTGAAGGAGATCTAGCTATCGACAAGAGGCCTAGTTATTGGCAGGGCCGAAAATTCAGCCTGCCACTATTTGACGGGGGAATCTAGGGCCTACTAATCGTGCGTGCTCCCTCAGCCATCACCAGCTAGGGTGTCCGCATTGTCCATTATGAGTAAGGATCTTACTTCCAGGGTACGGTTCTAGGTGACGAGGGAATCTCCAAATCATCCACCGTCAGGCTGACGGCTATTGACATCCATGGTCCAATTTCTTCCGAATAGGGTCAAAATCTCATTCACTTTAAAACGTTGCTTATAAGGATTATCCAGCCTCCTGATTACGAACATGACATTCGTTCTCGGCTAGGACGTCATCTGGTGCTGCTATGACGCTATGCGGTGCCACAGTGGTGCCGTTTTGGTGTTACAAATTTCATCACCAGTTTCTTGGTAAAAAGCCATTTGTAAAGGTTGCTGATAGTTCCAATTATAAACATGACATTCGTTGATAGCGCTGACGCCATTTTGCGCGAATTCTGAAACGCCAACTCAAAATGCAAGAATTTGTCACCGCGAGGAATTGATCACGGACCACCTCATCACCCCTTTTTTGGTGTTCAGGGAGCCGTTAAGGAAAAAATAGTCATGGTTTTGTGGTCCACACATGTGCCCCTATGTCAAGCAAGAAACCATTTTGAAAAAGCTTGGCACATCCTGAATGACCTTCCTGATGAGAAGAATGAAGTCATCCTTCTTGAAGCTATTACCTTTCTCAGTTCTTAAGCCGAAGTGATTGACCAGCAACAACACTATTTGCAACGGTAAAAATGCGTTTTCAGCGTATTACGGTCTACAATCAACAAGTACCATTCAATGGTAGCATTTTTTCCGTGGCTTCCAAAACTTCTATTAGATTCATCGATAAGTAGTATCGTTCCTAGGACCATACTTTGCCCTAAACTCCAAACGTTTTCCATACTGTTCTATACTGCTCGAAAGAAAGTTGATTGCTCTCAAAGTTTTTCTTGAAATTCACTGGAAGGCATTGAACTTCCAGCGGTTATCACTGAGAGCTGTGTTGCACCGAAGTTGAGCGTTGTTCCATATCACACAGATTTATTGTTTGCAGTAAGCATTTCGATAAGGAGTTTCATTGTTTTCGAGTTCCAGAAAATTGCGCCAATTCGACACACATACGTGACCATGAGAGCCCCACTCCAGCACCAATTCACTGATCCGAACTGAACTCCAAGAACACCATTTTGCCACAGTGAGAACTGCTCCATAATTAGATCATCAGATCCTTCATAACCTTAACCTGTGATGGTATGGTTTTGTGGTTTCATTATCGTTCTTTTTGTGATGGCACCACTTTATTACGCATGAAGCCCTGCGAAAAATTCATCAAAACTTTCCACGGATAATCAGCCTTGCGTTTAGAGTTTGATTTGCTATCAACAAGGACTTGCGATGAAGCTAACAGATAGGAATAACCCCAGCTGTATCCGGTAATCACCTGGACCTGTGTAGCGGCTCTCTCGGGATTCAATGAGTTGCCTTCGACGGAGCGTAAGACTGTAGAACGTCATCTTATAGTAGAAAAACAAGCAGTACCTGTCCGACACTGTCCAGAATATGCAGCGCGCCATTGAATGCGAACTGCACCATGAAAGCGAGCACAAGACCAGCCACTTGTCCGCAGAAGCGCACTTCGTGCCGTTCCCTAAGATAAAAACTCCAAAGCTTTTGATTTTAAGAATGATCTTCCGTCATCGCGACAGTCAAGGAATTTCGGCTCTGTCCCTTGGTTTTGATTTAGACTTTTGCAAAAGCACTGTTCCAGGAGATTTTAGATTTGGAGCGCTGATAGGGCAGGACTTCTCTGGAAAAATCTATATAGAAATATCCAGGGGGCTAAGCCCTGCAGAGAGCGATGATAGTAGGTCCTCTAAAACTGGAAAAGGTCCTCAGTTCAAAGAGTTTGCAGAAGGTATCGCAAACTCTTACCACGCCTGATGCGGCGAGTACGAGAGCAAATTTCTCCGCTGAGATGGCTTTACCGTGATTGGTAAAAAACAAAAATGATACTTTCCAGGGATCACTGCTTTCAGTAGCATGAGCACGTCTTTACCAACTCAAATGTTCACCCAAATATGGACTTCCTTGTAAAAACACTTCAAAATCCTAGGGCGCAATTGATAATCACTAGCTGCATTTATGTGCGCCGCAGTTGAAGCGTTAGGCAAATGCCCAAAAAACGTGTGAACCTTATGCCGCCGATTTGCAAGCAGCTAATAGTTTTTTTCATTGACATGTCTGTAATAAAAGGTAAAAATTGGTTTCTGAAATACTGTAGAAGCAATATTACACCCTGTATCTAGTGGAATTTAAGTAGTTAGAAGTCTTTGCTGCTACGACGACATTACCTATTTAGTTTTCAGAATATTGTGCTTTTGAGCCATATTGCAGAAAAAAGATGCCTCACTTTGAGTTTCGTGAGGTGTTCTGCAGAATATGAATAAAAATAAAAACATAGCAGATCACACAGACGGCGAATAACACAGTACATGATGAGAGCAAGATCATATTTGCAAGCTGAAATCACCTACTTTAGCAGTATGAGTTTTCAGGCAGAGCTAGGAAACACAGAACATTTAATAATATGTCATCGGCTGAAGGCAGTAGTACAATACTTAGAGGGTATCGTTGAAGTTAAAGCCGCTTCCTAGCTTCTTTGAGCATTCATTTCGGCACTATACTCTCATCGAAACTTTCGATCTATTGGGTTGCCCCATAATCCCTGTCAGATTTTTGTTCGAGTCAAATTTTTTCAAGTCAAATTAGCGTCATTGCGAAATGTGTGGGTATGTCAAAGGATGAATCTCGTGCGACAGCCACGAGGTATTAGAAGATTGAACCCGCATCGGGGTAATCAACTAAGAGTCGAAATAGATGAATGACAAGAATGAACTGTCATGTTTCACAATCCTCAAATAAACGCTTTTGCAAGGGGGACAGTAGGGGAGATCAGCACTGTATTTTGCTCAGTCTTTGCTGCTGATAGAACACTTCGCAGTTAGTGGATCAGTCGCAATGGCAAAGACGATACGAGCTGTGAAAATCAACATAATCCTGGAGCTCCACTCACTTTCGATGGAGTCCCTTCACGCCATGTGGAAAGGGACACGGACGCTACTAGCAGTGGTTCACTACAGGCAACTTAGCACAGCCGATGAACCATCGCTCGCCATCTGATAGAAAGCGGCTGCAGCAGAATGAAGCCTCGATGGAAACCGTATGCACCAATCGAGCATGATCGACAAGCACGTCTGACCATCCGCGGCAGTCTTCTCTTTCTGCTTTACAGACGAGACTTTCCCTAAGCAGTCGCAAATGGAAATGAATCCTGAGTTTGCTGTGACGACAACACGCGGCACGCCTTATGGCTACCTTGTTGCCACGACTTACCAACTCAACCAAAGCCCAAACTCCATGTTCGAAGAACTTGCTCTTGATTTGTTAAATTGAGTGGGTATCTCGTTTTCATAACAACTCTGCTACATGACGACAGATATTGCGAATGTCACCGTGGAACAGCTCCCGAGATTGGCCGCAACAATTCGAGAGCAGCACCCTATACACCTCGAGATCTGCTTTTTCCAAATGAACGTCAATCTCACATTGTAAAGACAACTTGCCACATTGCGAGAGGAATTGGCTGGACCACGATACCATATTCATCATATACATAGCTATTACATTACTTTATCGAAATATTCCCTTCATAGCGCCTTGAGTTAGCAGCGGCGAGAGAAAAAGTCAATGTATACAACCACCTCAGAAATGACCATGCCGATTTTTTTAACACCTTGCTTCCTTTCTGAGAGAGAAACAGCCAAATGTTCCTTAGCAAATGGAGGCCTATCAGTTATTATGATGATGGCTATATTTTTGTCAACTGTTTCGAGAAAGAAAAAACTCGAGGAAAAGCAAATCAACCCAATAATTCCTGAATGTTACAATTCATATCTTGGCTGCACTGAGCTGACCATAAACATGATTGAGTGTGAGGGTTATATGCTTGGTGAGGTCACAATACTCTCTCTGGTTCACTGACTATTAGGCTACTGAACTACACTGCGACGCATAATCATATTTCCACCTACAAGCTATGCAAAATCTAGCATCTTTTATTTGTCATTCCTGGTTTGTGTCTTCCATTCTCTTGACGTTGTTTTGTTTTCTAAAATCGGTCTTCCACCTTGTAGCGAACAAAAAGAAAGAGATCAGGAGTATGGTCAGAGTCTTCAAAATATCACAAGTAGAGAAGGGTCCCCACATTGCTCGACTTGCCGAAACTTTCTAAGAAAATGTGGCTCGTTTTTCTTTATGATTTCTTCCCACAAAATGTGTATTTCTTATTTTCCAAAGATGGACTATAATGAGCCTTTTGGGAAACACTTCACTCTGCATTCATTGTTACATTAACTTTTGAAGAAGTCCCGATTTTCGTAACCCGCTTGGTAAAGTTGTTGATAAGTTGTAATATTTTTTTATGATGCAGCGCTTATCTCGGTCGGACGATCGGATTGCAATCAGAGTTTGCTACAATAGCCTTTCTAAAGGATCCTCCACGGAATTGTTCGTTGTGAAGGGACCTCGACCAAGCTCCTGCGTGATCTGGACATATCGGCAATTACTGCGCCTCTTTTGCTAGGACATTCCTTTTACGAGAGCATGACAGCGGTTTTGCTTTTGCCATAATCTGAGAAACTTGAAGGGATAATATTTAAAAATTTGATTAGGTGAAAACAAAATGTAGCGAAGAAACATGTGGTGGAACTACAATATTATTTTGCGTTATAGGCAGAGCAGTTATTTTCAAAAAGTGCATATAAAAAATGTTGCTTTCTCAAACCGGAATTCTGTGTTGGTACTCAGAAATGGGGTTATATGTTACGAATTCCTCCCTAGAGCCTTTTTCGAAAACATCTTCAGATGCAAGCTTTTTGGAAATTTGTAGGTGGAACTAAGATTATGCGTCGCAGTGTATGAATGACGCTTCGACTACTATGGCAGTTTGCCTTGTCAGTTGTATGCAAATGCTTGTTTTCTCGGAAAGTTGTTACACCTCAAGGCCACGGCAGGCTCTCGCAAAGTTCGGCTGGAATCCGATCGTAATGCTCCATTCAGAGCGTTTTAGTTCACTACTACAGGTTCTTGTTCTTTATAAGCTTCATGTATGTCTCGAAAAAGCCGAAAACGTTTAAGGTGTTGGCGCTTGGATACTACGAATCTTAAGATTCGGTTACTATGTGACATTTCGAGAGTTCCTCTTAGTTATTTGTTACCGCCAAAGATCCTAAGGTAATTGAGAGGGAGAGAATGAAAATGAACAACATCTACATTGCAAGACCCTAATACTTATTCCACGGGAATTCACAGGCTTGACTGGATAAAAATCCCTTTTCAGGGAAATGAGTGACCGACAATTATTGAACGTACTTCCGTTTACTCAATCTCCAGCCTAGCAACTGGTATAATTGATGGGCGGTTTTTCACTGGTTTTGTCTATGAATATTATGTAGTCAGCCACCTTCCATTACAGACCAAGCACTTGAGCGTCATGCAAAAGACACGAAGTACGAGACTAGAGGACTTACTCATCACTAAGAAGCTGGGCACTCAGGCACTTTCTCGCAATGCATTGCCTTGAATCGGTTTTCTTTTTCTTACCGCGACCTACTGTTAGCTCTTGACTAGCTGTGTGCCGCTTAGACTCCACCACAGCGTAGACCAGAGAGATTCATGTTCTCTCTGTTTCTGACGATTTGTTTTCTCTCCCCACTTGAGAATCCTCTGCATCCCTATCAGGGTCAAG
>KZ345150.1:152898-162955 GCA_002352805.1 Teladorsagia circumcincta
CGAGCGCGGTGCGTGACAGCTCGCATGGCTTTTCTCGGTAGTTGGCGGGCAGCCCAATCGATACTATGCGCGTCGAAAGTGCTTGGGAAAATCTTCACGCACCACGCACGTGAACTGCACGTGGGTGGCCAGGGCTAAGGAAGGCGATCGGCGATAAGGAAAAGGCCGAAGCGGTGAAAAAGGAAATTTTGAGTGGGAATTGAGATGTATACCGTCCGATAGCATTTTGCATGGGGAATCGAATGGTGCACACCGCAGCTCTGTAGAGTCATCCAGAAGACCGAAAAATCTGATTTTTATTTCAGGGCGTGACCAAGAGCGATGTTTGAGGCCGCACCAGGAAAGAAACACTCGCTTAAGCCCGAGCATATCATCTTTTTCCAACAACCAAGTAAACTTACTCGACGATAGGGAAGAGGGTTTGTCCCTCCCTTCTCGAATTTCCTCAAAACTTCCCTTCGAAATTGGGAGATGTCACAAAGTGGATCTTGTGGCAGGTAAACTAGGTGTTCTCCATGAAATGAGTTGTATATCGTTCTATAGAATTCGTTCTAAGAAATCGAACAGTGTGAATGTCAGCTTCGTAACCGCGTCTGAAAGGCAATAGGGAACCTGATCTCACTAGAGCATGACGCAGAAGGCTGTTTGAGGCCACGAAAGGAGCACTCATCTGCGATCAAATATGTCATCTTTTTTCTACACAGAAAAGAGGCTGCTTCACAACGGTGAAGAGTTTTCGTCGCTAACTTCTCAGAATTTCCAAAAACGTCACCTCAAATATTGGGTTTCCTCACGGAATACCTCTAGTTACCCCGCTGGAAACTGATCTATGATTTCCATTTTAACGCGACAGAAAAGGGTCTTGAGTGCAGGGCCTACATATTTAGTCATCTAGCATTTCAAATTGTTATAGAGGTAGTATAACCTAAAAAAAATTCATTCATGGCCAATGTAAAGTGCCTGGCGCATTCTGCGGCAACTTTTGAGACCCATCTTTCTGTGTAGCGGCCACTTCTCATCAGCGGGATTATATACACGTTATATGCAGGCAAGTACATGACATATGCTTCTAAGGTGGAAGTTGAGTGCATGGCGCAATCCATGATAGTGCTTCTAGGACGAACTAGGGCAGCTTTTTGTGAAAACGAACTGGACGAGCTGAGTTCAACGGTATTTTCCGCATCTTGAATACTTCAATCTGACCCGAGTTATAGCAAATCCACGCGAATCACGCGGAATCGCGTGATTTGCGTGAATTTGCTATAATTCGGGTCAGACTGAAGTATTCAAGATTCCGCGTGATTCGCTACTGATTCAAGATTCCGCGTGATTCGCTCGTGATTTGCTACATATTTAGTCATCTAGCATTTCAAATTGTTATAGAGGTAGTATAACCTAAAAAAATTCATTCATGGCCAATGTAAAGTGCCTGGCGCATTCTGCGGCAACTTTTGAGACCCATCTTTCTGTGTAGCGGCCACTTCTCATCAGCGGGATTATATACACGTTATATGCTGGCAAGTACATGAGATATGCTTCTAAGGTGGAAGTTGAGTGCATGGCGCAATCCATGATAGTGCCTCTAGGACGAACTATAATTCGGGTCAGATTGAAGTATTCAAGATTCCGCGTGATTCGCGTGGGTTTTCGATTTCAAACGGCGAGTACTGTATAAGTGGGAGTGGCAAATAAAAAAGACACGTTGTCTCCACATTCACGTGGATTTAAAACCAAAGTTTGCTGAGTTAAAAGCGAATGCCCCTAACTCAAACTTGAAGAGCGCACTTCATTTTACGGAAGAATCTCCATACTCCCATCTTCGTTTAAGGCATCAGAAAATCTGCCTCAGAAACATTGTGCAAAGGAGGAGCTCAACTAGGTCTTCATTGGATCATAGACCATAAAGTTTTCTCTGAAAAAGGGTCTCGAGGAGTTTTCCACGGTCGGAGCTTATGTCTCTAGCCGTGAATCCATTCAAGAAATTATGTTATAACTTCCAGCTGAAGTGTTAAATAGTCTTAAGCTCTCCATGGGCTTGACGACGATGGCGGATGACGCCATATTCTGAAGACGGTAAAGGCAGTGAAGGAGCGCCTAAGTTCACTCATAGAGGGAACTCGAGGAATATTTTGCGCAACAACTTTCGTCGAAACGGTAATCTACGCGAGAGGAAAAAATCGTCAAGGTGCGGCATGAATAAAATGCCTTTTGACCATTCCCCTGTATACTTTCATTGAGTTTTTTTTTAGATAGAAAGATCAGTTCGGAGAACTTTCGTGGATATACAAGTATAGAGGCAGTAGACTGTCTAATCACGTGTGACCCTTATTTTTGACATTAGCGCCATTTGACGATAAGACTTTTTCCCTACTCCAAACAGTGCTCGAGGCTACAACGCTCCTGTACCTGATCGGTGTCGCGTAGCCTCGGTTTGGCTGGAAAAGTGTCCACAAATTCAGTTTAAACTCACGAAAACAAATGTCGAGCCTGTTTGAAGCTACGGGCGCGAGTTGTTGGGTTCTTTTTGGCCACCCACCCAGGCAATGGTTGCTCTGAAGAGGGCGCTAACGATTCTTTTTATGGAATGATGGAAGATTCTCTCGGCATATTGTTCCAAGGATGAAGGAGGAAGTTGAGTATTTCCGAGAAGTGGCATGGCACGAATATGTAAAAGCTTCTCCAACTGACTGTACAGTCCGATTGTCCCAATACCAGAAGAACCTTATACAATTCAACTAAAGGAAATCAAACTATCCCAACAGATGAAGTGGCTGCGATTGCGAAACTGAAGAGCGGGAAATGGCCTAGGTAGGATGGAATAACGGCAAAATCTTATGGCCGGCGGTACCACATTAGCAAAATTGCTTGCTCGAAGATTAACAGTGTGTCCTGAGAAAGTCAATCTATCCAATGAATGGAAAAAATCGTCGACAATCTTTTGTTCAAAGATGGTGTCAAAAAAGAAATAATTAAACACCCCTTGATTTCGCTGTTATCTTGGCTCTACAGAACTTCCACGCTAGAAGTACTCAAGAGATTCTCACGTGATATAGAACAGAATGAAGATCGTGAACAAGCAGAGTTTTGAAAAAAAAACTATTCCACAATCGATCACATCCATGCATTGAGGCAACTGCTTAGGAAAAGTACAGATTTTCAGTTGCCGATATGCCAACTTTTGTGGATTTTGTGAAGGGTTTTGACTCAGTGAAGACGAATGCAATTCTTAACTCCCTTCGTCAAATAGAAATTAGTTACACTTATGGCAACATAAAAAAAAACGGAACTGTATCGATAAAGCACTGCCACCATCAAAATATTCGACGAGGAATGCGAAGACGACCTGAGACAGGGAGTGCGACAAGGAGATAGTATCACCGAAGCTTTTCTCTGTAGTAACTAATGCTATATAAATTGAATCTGGAATGAGTAGGGAATCAAAATAGATGGAGAAACGCACACAAATTTCCTATATGTGGCCGATTGTATATTATTTGCATCAACAACAGTGGAGCTGCAGAGGAAATTGAAGGAGTTAGAAGTAGATGCAGCGAAATTTGGTCTGCAGATTCACCCAGAGAGAACAAAATCAATGAGGAATCGATACTGCGAAACAAGAAATGTTATTCTGGATGGAAATCATATCACGCCTCGCGCCAGTAAAAAAAATGCAACTGCATCGCGCAGGCACCACTATAAACAAGGACATAAGCATCAGTGCAAACAAAGAAAAATGAAAATCAAGTGGTTTAGGCAAGTAAAACCGATCAAAATACAGGCAGCATTCCCTCGAACGTAGCCTAGTTCAGACGCAGTCGCGGAACAACCACGCAAGGACACGTGATCCTTTGAAACTAAAGCTAGTGGCTAGAAGGCAGCTTTGAAAGATCCTGGCGTCATTGTCGCGCACTTTCGAGCAGTGGCAACTGCGCCAGGATCTTCCAGAACTGGCTTATAGCCACTAGTGTGCTACCCTGTTCTCTACGCTACTCTATCCCACCCAATGAATAAACTCCTGAAGTTTAATTCTGCTGGGGATGTGCTTCAAGCCATTACAAAAGTCTTTGGCCAACAACATCGGCATATTACGTAATTTCAAGGAACTGTTTTAAGCGCGCATGGCAAAATAAACTGGAATAAACCGGGCCCGCACTCCATCAATACCAATCGCAAACCATCAAGATGTTCTGTGAAACTCTGGTTGGAAGTGGACTTGCATAGTCAGACTTATGAGTATAGAGGGTTCCCCACCACTGAATCGATCTAAGTATTAGGCTAAAGCAATTAAGCCTCTTTGAGCTCGATGGAAGTCACAGATGACGCTATATTCTTGAACGGTAAGAACAGTGGAGGAGGGCCTGCTTCTACTCATGGGAAGACAACTAGGAAATCTTGGCCGTAAAACTTTCATTTACGGTCATCATCCCTCTCTCATCAAAGTCTTGGTAATCTGCGAAATGGGGGAAGTGAAAGTGAGAAGAAGTGAAGTGAGTGTTATTTTTCTTCAGGTGTGAATTTTTTTGTGCTTATTAGCCAACCGGGCAGCTCAATTGAACATCATGTTTCAATAAAATAATCCACCAAGTGATGTACTTGTACTTGTATTTAGCCACATCTCACTCAACATATTCGCTATTGGGTCCCAAAAACAGCAACCTCCAGAGGTGGGTGGTTGACTCTGGTCTAATTGAATGTGAACTCTAACGATTTGAAAGAGCTTAAAGCAACAGTCTCAGCATGGCTCTTAAAAGTCTATCCTATAGGGTGGAGGTGATTCGCTGGCCCTAATCAAGACCATAGGAAGTGTCACTAACCAAGAAACTCACCTTAGGAAGCCGCAAAGAAGCCAGGAAGACGCCGTTGAGAGGGGCATCGCCAATACCTTGGGGAACGCCCATTGCCAATTATTGCCGCGTCTTTTTCATTGGTTTTACTTGCTTATTTCATTTGATTGTTGTATTTCCATTATGCATACATCTCTAATTGTATTAGGGCAAATGCGGTTGAGATCCGGTGAAGCAAATAGTTCAGACAGCTCGCCCACCAGGTAAATCCTGTTTGAAGGCTTCGCCCGCGAATTTTTTTTGTTTTTCCTTTCTTACCAGTCAACTCTTTACCTACAAAACATAAACTGAATAGACTGGAAATAAATAAATATTATAAATTCCGCATGACGTTCAGAGCTGTTGGAAACTTCAGCGGGCTGAAACTCCAAGATAACGTTTCATAGACCTGCGAAATAACCCTGAAAGATGGAGCAATGGAAATAAAAAATAAAAGGGAAAAAACGCCGCTCAGCACTGACTCCAGCATTTTGGTCTTTAAAAATCCCAAAAGATGAGGGTAGTCATGCGCATGATTCTGCTGTTCACGACTCCTTTCCGATGATTCCCGTAGAAGATGAATAGAGCCAAACATACTACAGGTAGCAGCAGGACTGTATGCAAGCAGGTAAAAAATATTGCAGCTCCTAAAGATAAGTGGAGAGGTGAAATAGTTTAACATGTGGTTACCGCATGAGATGGCTGAGCAGCAACAAAACTGTCTATTTAGTGTGACGTTTCTGCTCTTTTTTAATATAAAAATTAAGAGCATCAGGAAGGCTTTTTCATCCTCAACAGCATACGAGACCTTTACGACTAGAAGAGACTAACTGATGATTGTAAGACAGCGATGGATCTTCAAAAAATTCTTTAGAGCCGAAATTGTGGGAGATTACATTAAAGCTGAACAATAGACGAAATTCCGCAACACTGATTCAGCACAGCTCTTGGAAATAGATGAATGCAAAACAAAACCAATGTCTGCCTAGAGATGTCCTAGGAAGACCAAGTTCGACAACCAAGTGAAGTGAAACGATCCTTTTTCATGAAGATGCCCAACCACACGTCCCAGGAACGACCTCACAAGGATTAAACGAATTTTAGCTTACGAAGTCAAGTTTCACATATTGAACTCAATAGACTCCTCAACTACCAAGTCCCTGTTTTCCAACCATCTCGACAACTTTTAACTAAGAAATACTTTAGGTTTAAAGTGATGTGGAAATGATACTCTAGGAAATCGTCGCTAACACGAAAGCTCTTTTTTGCGTTGGCGGCACACCGCAGAGTGCATTTCATTGAAAATAGACTGGTAGCTTCCAATAATTTTGATGCGGCTAAAAATGTCAAGCTACACTGCTCTAATGATACTACTCATAATGATACTTCCACCTGCAAACCCCAGTTTGAGTGAGCATTGATTTTTTATTTAACCATAATTTTTTTTCATTTTTCTAAGAATACGGGCTCTGCCTCTTCTCAAAATCATACTTCCATCACATCTCTCTCCACTTCCATTCTCCACTATTTTCAACCAATCAAATTTTGAAATTACTTATTACCCCTTTAGGCTCTTTAAGTTATTGCGAAATCAGAACTGTCATCGGATTTCTGTAAAGAAAAAAAGCCTAGCAAAGGAGGCGCCGGAAAAATCGAAGTGTCACTCTCTCGCCCTGCAATGTGGCCGGGGTCACTTCATAAGGGACGAATTTTTCGAGAGTACTGCAGGATATGATACTGTGAGAAACCCTGGCTACTCTACGACCGAGATAGTACGGAAATGAGAGCTTATCCGAAAGTTTATGTCTCAATGAACGCAGTTTGACGCGTTTTGCAAGACGCTCATGGTACTCAATGTTTGGAGAGTAAGAGAGACACATTTTGTGGAACGAATTCATAGAGAAAAACGGGCCACTCCTCTTAGAAAGCTTTGCCAGGTCGAGCGGTGTGGTGACACTCTTTCAGTTGATATTTTTGGTTTGTCTGTCTTTCTCTCGATAGTTATTTTCCTCAGATCGGTTTCTTACTTTGTAGCAAACACATGGGTAGAAGATAAAGATTGGAAGGATGGTGAGACTTCAAAATATCACAGATAAAATGTATCCTCACAGGCTCGACTTCGCGAATTTTTCTGAGGAAGATGACCCATTTTTCTCCATAAATTCTTTTTACAAAAGGTTTCTTACTTATTCTCCAAACAGAGACTATCAGGGTTTTTTGGAAAAAGACGTTAAACTGCATACATTGGGACATCAATTTCTTTAACAGTTTTGATTTCCGTAAACGCCTTGATAGTTGCATTTTTTTCCTTATGATCTCGGTATAGTGACTTGGGTTCCTTGCAGTAACATAACTTATAGTATCTTTGAGAAAATTGTTCGCTACAAAACGACTGCGACCAAATTCCCTGGTGAGTTGACACTTTGGAATTCGTGTGCCTCCTTCACTAGGATTTTCATTACGAATGTATGACAGCGGTTTTGCTTCGCTGTAGCCTAAAAAGCCTAAAGGGCTAGCAATTTCGAAACTTGAAAGGGTGAAAATAAAATGCAGCGGGGAAACATGTGGTGAAAGTATGGTTTTGAACAATAGGCAAAGCGAGTATTCTCAAAATAATGCAAATAAGAATCACTGCTCACTCAAACTGGAGTTTGGTGCTGATTCTCAGAACTATATCAAGATGTATCACAATTCCTCCCTAGAACCTTTTTCAAAAACATTTTCACATGCACGTTTTTGGGAAGTCGAGCGGAGTGTCGTTGTGAGGAGTCGTGTAGTGTGAAAATATGTCTCTTTGTAATCGCAGCTCGTAACAGAGTGAAACAATTTTTCGCTCACTTCTCCTCAAAACCCCGGACAAACCGTCGTTGGTCCCAGTCAAACGTTTTCTTGTAATCAATCAAAGTTATTGCTGAGCTTTGTCAGATGCCTTGTCAAGGCAATGATAAGTTGTGATACCGTCGACCATGTTAACTTGCGTTATTGATTGGGCCTCTTCCAATGCTCTTCGGAAATGAAGTGGAAGTATGCAATATTTGGTTAGCCCATTGGCGACATTGCGGTTCGACCGTGTGGACGCACTTTTTTGCCAGGTGGGCGGTACTGCTCGATGTGGGGGTGCAGCATGGAGGTAACTCTTCTGTGCAGGACTCCCAAATTATTACCATGACATATTACTCAGAAAGGAATTTTAGTGCTTGTGGTAATATTGGACCGTGCCCATTTTTGTCGGTAGATCTTTTACTCGAGGGGATTTTGGAAGTGATTCTCCGAAGTGAACCTTGTTATTTGGAATGTATAAAGCTGATTTTTTGCTTGCAGCTAGCTATACTATTAATACAATTTTCCTCAAATAGAGATCTGGATCCAATCATATTTACGGATTCTGGAGTTGAAAATCATGTTTTTCTGGCTTGCTCCAAATTGTCCATGGGCTAAACGAGAAGATTCATGCCTTCTGCGAAAACTACCAAAGAAGGAACGAGACTTGCAGAGTCTCACTAAGATGCAACACTTTTAGTGCAGGTGATTTCCACTATTCCAGCGATTTTTCAAAAGCAACCCACGCGGCAGACACGCGATCCATCGCATTGTCGCCAATGGCTCATTGTTGTATATTACAGATAACCAACAGAAACCTCATGAAGCGGCAATCAGTTGAGCCATCTTTATCGCTTTTTCTAGAAAGGAACATTGTAGATACCCTTAGAGATACCGCTTTTTTGCAATTAGCAATTTCCGGCAAGATTAGATCCTCTAGAAATACAAAAATGGCTTGCAAACGTATTGCCATGCTCCTGAAAGAATGCAAAACAAGCAAAAAAGCGGGTCCCTAAACCTTGGTCTCGCAAAGGCGGGACCAGTTTAGTATCCAGTGGACAACCGGCTTACAACCAAGTCAGCCATTCATGTCATATTCGTGCTTAGCATGGGTCCGCTCTGCATCATTCTATGTTCCTTAACCTTTTTTACAGAATCATTCAGCAGATATGGAATACATGAAGTCAGCGTTCAAAACCTTTCTATGATTTTTACCATCTAAAATATTAACTTCCCACCACGGTTTTTAGTTTTTTTTGTTAGCGGATTCCATATTAAAACGAACCGCATGCTCGGAGAGGTTCTTCCTCCTTTCCGGGCACCTTCTGAGCATGTTTATACAGCATAACCAACTTGCAATGGAAGGGTAATACCTCACCTGGAAGCAATGAGCAATGAAAACCGTCGGCATCTTTGGAAAACTCCTTGCGTGGTGTTCGCCGATCCTCCCAAAACTTTGTCCTTTCTGCCTCGTACACTCTACTTGTTTTTTGGGTTCGCCTATTTAGCTCATATTCAGGCAGTAAGCGAATAGATGCTGAGATACGGTGAAGGTTGTGACTTCAGCCAATTCTGTGGCGATTTCTCCGATATTACGTTTTAATGCAGGGTTTTCCATCCCAGTTCGTGAACCTTGCAATTTTCTGGAAATGTCGCAACCGATTTCGTGAATGTTCCAGTGTTGTTTTCAATGCTGATTCGTAAACCTTGCAACCAACGTCGGAAAACTAAACTTCTAAATCAAAATAAAACTTCTAAATCTCATTTCGTTAATGATGCAACAAGTTTGTAACTTTTCATTGCATTCCGTTTACTCAAGACTAAACAGTTTTAGTCAGGAATTCTAATGTGATGATCACACAATACATACTTTATTGAAAACTGGAGCACATCACGTCCAAAGAATACTTCACCCAAAAAGTGAAATTCTGTGATTTTGGATAGTAGTACTTCATCATGTTTTTGAGGATGTACCGCAGTCGTTGTCGTTGCTCACCACACTTGCCCGAAATCCTCAGCCCCAGCAGAAGAGGTTTGCTTTGCGATCTTGCGTGTCACACACACATTCATCATCCATTCTTGGAACATACTCTTTATGAGGTTCAGAAGTAGAAATTTAAGGTTGGGATACAACGCTCGATGGCCGGTGTTCTCAATCTGACTGCTCGCTATGATTTTTGAAATAAAAATTTGCCCATTATCAAGAAGATGTTTCTGATGTTTCGCTACTCAAAAATCAGAGGCAGCTCGACAGTAAACTGTAAAAAGCGATTGGTGTTGAAGGTGCCGGTGCATAGTGGGTCAATTATTGCCGCCTGTTCGTAGCTCTGCAGATGGAGATGATCCTTGTCCAAAGCCCTGGAGCTACAGTAGCGGTCAAAAGTTTGGAAACTTTTTTATTTTTGATCTAGCGA
>KZ345150.1:176417-187087 GCA_002352805.1 Teladorsagia circumcincta
GATGGTAGGTCGAAGTGGCCGTTCAGAATGGGATGCATAGTAGATGTACCACCTGATGAGTATTTAGACGCTCATTCCAAATCTGCACTCCAAAACTGCTGAACGATGCTGTGAATGAAATTACGAGCCTTTTTCCCCGCGATCAGCGTATAGGCTAGATGGTTAAAGAGGCGGAATTACATGAGCGACATCGCGGACCGGATCAGCTCGCTTAGTTTTCTTTCCTTCTCCTATAGCTTGCTAATAGGAGGTAAATGACCGTTTTTCTTCAAATTGAATTTGAATTCTAACAAACTTCAGTACTGCGGCACTCTAGCGTACGCAACGTACAATTGAGGCATCTATTCGCCGAAAGAGTATGACCATCGTTTTCAGGAAAAAATTAAACTATCCTTCGTCACATTTTTATTGCTATATCGAAAATTTGAGCTCTGCATCGAAAAAGTATGCGAAACAATGCGTAGTACAATTCGTTAGAAACTGATGCATTCTCCATCACCCACGATTACTACTTTCGTGCGTGAAAAGATTCTAATCATTGAAACTTTATGTATAGGGACCATTGAAGGCCCCCATTGTAAAAATTATCTTCACTTCCAGCGCCGCAAGAGAGAGACCTCTTCCTGACATTAACTGCCCAAGCCTATTGTGCCTCGGACTTTTTGAAGTGAAAGTGAAAATACCGACTTTTCTAACAGTTTCTTCCTAGATGTTGTTAGGATTCCTGATAACGTATATCGCAGTCGTTTGACCCAAAACGCTAAGCGAATGCGTTATGAAGCTAGTTCTCGGATTTTCCTTGGGCCACTCACCCATGCAAAGGTTTCTCCGGATAGGGAGAAGATGGGGTATTCATGCAAAACGGTTATGAGACTCTCCCACAACATACTATCTGACCATGGCAGATTCAGCAAATTTAGAGGTTTACTTGTTTGTTTGTACAGGAAAGGAAGATCAGAAAAATCCACGAATGGACCATCTGGAACGGACCTGCAAAAGTGGTTCGCAAATGCACTGAGAATACTTCTAAAAAAATGCAAAAATATCCTCGCAGAAAGAACCCAAACCCATGACTTTGCAGACCCGAGACCGCATAGTATCCACTAGGCCACAGACCCACTTCCGAGTTATGCGTCTCATACATATTCCTGCTGAACTTGAGTCTGCTCCGTATCACAGCAAGCTCTGTAGTCTTGTTAAACGAATCGCTAAGCAGATATGGAATGCAGATCTGATGGTCACATTCAGAGGTCTCTCAGATAACTTGCAACTCGTTTCAGATGACCAGTTCGACATACCATTCTTCCCTTGTAGGTTCGTGCATCGCTGCATGCATGCATAGTGCGACATGTGACAATAGATGCGCCACGAGGCTATGGCAAGGCTGCAAACTCAGCTCGTTGAGACTGGGAGTTCAGGGTGGGCGGTCTGGGGAGATTAGAAAAATGAAATAAGGTTTGGAAAGCAAGAAGCTTAGAGTTGTTATGAACTTCGCGGTAGCCGGTTCGATAGCAGTAGCAGACCTAGCAAGAGGTTGTCTTGTGTTGATGTTGAGAGATATAAGTCTCATTTTTTGATTCGAATTTGAAGCGAAATCTGGACGCAATCATGCAGCTTTTCCGGAGTTACTTCTTCCATAAAAGGTTTTCGTTTACAGGGGATTGCATTCCTCAAGCAAAACAGACCGCCAGTAATGCTGGTGCAGGTGAAACCTCCAACTTCGTCTTCATTTCGTAGGTCACATTGTACGACAGTTGACATAATGGTAAGGTCATCAAAATTCCAAAACACCAGTGAAGTAAGCCAAAGTAGACAGCTGGTGTTTGCATAATGACCTAAAAAATGAAAATGTGAGTTGGATGTATATTCCGTTGAAAAGCCACGATGGCGTACTAACGGTCTGATTTGCTGACTTCCAATTGTGTGCTTATCATGTTCGTTTTATCTGCTTCGCATCTTGAGACCCAGAAATTCAGCAATACTTCCCCAAGGAAGCAAATACCATACCTGACCTCTACTGCCCTCCTTCCGAAATTAAGATGAAGCCGGAATCGTACTTTCAAAAGGGGTTGTTTGGCTGAGGAAACGCGACAATGCCCAGCTTTTCTGTGTTGAGAAATAGGTGAAGATGATGTTATTCTTCTATTATCCTACTTACTATGAAGCGCTCCGTCTGCCTATCTGTCTGGCTGTCTGTCCGTCTGTCTGTCTGTCTGTCTGTCTGTCTGTCTGTCTGTCTGTCTGTCTGTCTGTCTGTCTGTCTATCTATCTATCTGTCTGTCTGTCTGTCTGTCTGTCTGTCTGTCTGTCTGTCTGTCTGTCTGTCTGCCTGTCTGTCAGGAAATTGTCTGGCTCCTTAGGATCCGCCTGGAGAGACTGGGTCAAGTGGGATGGGTGGGCCATGTCTTGAGAAGTGTCATACGTCATGTCATACGTCAACTAACTGGAGCAACGCACACAGTGGACATGGCGTGCATTGGAATGAAAGGTACCAACGACGAAAGTTCCAAATTTGGCTTCAAAACAGTCAAGGGAAGGGGGAAATGCATGTGAGTGTGCACCAGTAGGTCAGATCAAATTAGGGAGACCCACATCCGGTGAGGTGTATAAAAGCGGTGCTCCATAAAAAAATTGCAACTTTGTTTGGAGAGCCTACAGAGCAGAAAAGGAATTGGTTCAGGAAAGCAACGTCCAAGGTGTTACAGCATACATAAAGTGAGCGGAGTACCGCTTACATTGGGTGGAGCTCACCTTAAGAGAACGACATTCCTACAAGATCTCATAATTCGGCCCCAAATGACTTAGAGATCGGAAAAATTCATGGATAGAGGTTAGAGGAGGGTGATTTGAATGTTAGCGCTGGGCGTGGTGTGCACTGAAGTGGGCGGGTTTGTAACTACGCATATAACTCGATTCCTAGAATTGCTGACGACTGGGAAAAAAGTAACTAGGAGTTAAGGAGGGAGATTGGTCAACCGCATGCACTAACGTGAGCGAAGTTTCCCACAAAATTCCATGAGTCCAATCCAAGAAGTCTCAGAGAAGGGAAAAAGTGGGTGGAGGTTGGAGACGAGATGAAGGTCAGCTTCTATCGGTGGGCGAAGCACGCACGAAAGTGGCGGGACTTGCCATGAGAATTTACAGCCTAATTGCGGTTCCACAGGATCTCACAAATTAGCTCAGAGATGATTTAGAAAGTGCTAAGAGCGTGGAAAGGGGTTAATGAAGGAAGGGGCCATCCGCTACTGGCGGGCGGAGCATGTACGAAAGTGGGCGAAGTTTCCCACAAAATTCCACAGCTCGGTTGAAAAAAGTCTTAGAAACAAGAAGAAGTGGGTGGACATTGGAGACGAGATGAAAGTCAGCTTCCTTCGGTGGGGGAAGCATGCACTGAAGTAGGCGGGGTTTGCCAAGAAAATTCACAACTGAGTTGCGGTTCCCACGATATCTCATGATTCGGCTCCATGGGGCCTATAGCTCGGTTGCTAAAAGGAAACTGGGAAAAAATGGAGTAGGTAGGTTTGCCGGGGGGACGAGGTCGGCTGATATTGACGGGCGGAGCATTCACAAAAGTGAGCGGAGTTTCCCAAAGCTTATAAATCGGCTGGACAATCTACACACAGGGAAAAAATGTGGAGAAGTTGGCGACAAACAAAAGGTCAAATTCTATTCCACTATTGGTGGGCGGGACTTCCACGGAAATAGGCAGAGTTTCCCTTGAAATTTCTAAATCGGTTCAAAGTCGGCCCGGAATTCCGGAGAAAAGGCCAACAATGGCTGGGGAAGGAGTGATAGTCAAATGCCGTAGGTGTGGGTAGCACGTGATGTGGTGGGCGGGGCCAAAATCCGAGGCCACAATACAATCCAGGGATAGATGGAGAAGGAGACGAATCTTCAAATGTTCACACTTCACATGTCAGTGAATACCAATGTTTCAGTCACGAGGTTGCCTCTTGAACTTTCACGCTGAAATTTTGAGCCGCCTGGATGTAAGCGGCTGTCAACAATTCCCATAAGGTCGTCAATGATGTGACGTCGCGGAACAGTCATGAATGAAGCAGCTGCAGCACTTGACGGGAAGTATGTCTACTTCCGCTGCGGTTCTTTATAAGACAGACAACGAAAAGCTATGCTAACCGCCTTCTAGCCTTTATTATTCATATTCCCTGGCTCACTCGAACATGTTGTGAAACATTTGTAGCTCATTCCTAATATTCATTTAAAATCTGTTAATGAAATTCACTTTACTTCTACTTGAAGGCAACTTCCGGGATAAAATGGGTGACTTATAGCTTTTACTGATAAAGCTGTAGCTGAGGAGTGGTCTGGAAAAGAAAAAAATAAAACAAAAGAGACCACCGGCTACGCCTCAAACAAGGTTCCCTCCAGCCAGATTCCATCTTGGGATGAGGGCAGCATACGAACGAGATTCACAAACCGCTAGCTTCAGTTGCTCCAGCGCCAGTGACAGTAAGCCGCAAAATTGAGGCGCCGCAACTGCAGCCGCGCTCTCCGCGCAGCGTCACTTGGCAGGTAGGCGGGGTTAGCGGACGATGGTGTAGATTGCGGGTCCTCAAAATTGCTAGAGCCTTTCTTACGCACTTTCAAGCCGCAAAATGGGCATGGGATCAACGTTTTTCCGCCTGTGTACCGCGATCGCTGATGAACAGGGGAAC
This sequence comes from Teladorsagia circumcincta, assembly GCA_002352805.1. Classification (NCBI taxonomy): domain Eukaryota; kingdom Metazoa; phylum Nematoda; class Chromadorea; order Rhabditida; family Trichostrongylidae; genus Teladorsagia; species Teladorsagia circumcincta. The sequence continues at coordinate 181,094 of KZ345150.1, forward strand.
GCGCTTTATCCCGGTACACACTTTTGGAGACTCAATAGATATAAAGTTTTGCTAGCTTAAATCTCAAAATGGCTCTGATTTGTAATCGCCACGTTTGTGGAGCATGGTATGTTGCCTTCGTCGAGTAACAAAGTACAGCAGTTACTATACAATGGAGATGTCGTGTCCACTGGAAAGCAGAACAGGGTGAAAACCGAATCACCGCTTTCAAAAGCTTCCCTTGAGCTAATCCCATCCCATTTCGCCCTTGCCAGAATCGCAAAAAAGTTGAGTTGAGTGTGTACATTGAGGTGAAGCGATGAGAAAGCGTAGGAAACAAGTTGGCCGGTGAAGAAATGTTTTGCTTCTAAGCTTTCGAAGCAGCAAGCTTGTACCTCACACCTCACTTTTTCGTAAAGCAGATCAACTTCTGAAAGAGACCTTCGAATTCATCAAAGGAATCTACCTGTACATGGCGTACATGCTTGTCTTTATTCTCACGACCGATTAATCACGTTAAAATCGCAAAAAATATACCCATTCTAGCCTTGATCCAGACTGGCAAATGCCGATATATCTTTGTAGCGACATAAGAGTGATACCGATAATTCTGAGATAAACAGAAAAATAGATACTTCGAAATTCGTAATTAGCAATAAAGCGTCGATTCTCCCAGAAAAACTCGTCAAAAAACTGGCAGTCTCGAAAAGAATTGACCAGCGTATAGTTGATCAATGACGCAACGTCTGCCAAGCCCTGAAATGCCAGTCCTTTTCATGTAATAATGGAACTTGAGACTTTATATAATGAATTCCTGCCTGTGAGAATACTAAAATGTAAAATGGTGTAAATTTGCCACGCCTCTTTACCAAAATCAGTATAATGACATGTAACGGTACCGATACAATAGTAGCTACCATAAAAATGCCTTGTTGCCAGGGAATCCCCATATCTGTAAGCGAATACACGTATAAGGTCCGCACATATTTATGCACACTGCGAAAATCTTTTAACGAGTGCTGAACTTTCCAAAATTCCGTGTAACCCTACACATAAGCTACCTTTTTGAGAAGCCTGCCACCTTCATTTGCCCTTCTCTATATTGGATTCTAATTTCTTCAAAACCTCCTTCAAAGAATCTCCGTAATTACCGATTAGGATCCATGCGCTTGACTACATAGAGCATTGAGCCAGACGGTTGAATTTGATAGATCTCGAATTCCGATGAGTAAGCGCGATAACCAACCCATAACTTTTGGCGAGCATTAAATCGATGTCATGTGGCATTTGATTTCGACATGCCGTCTTGTCATTTTTCTGCGCACTTGACGACGACAGTATGGACGATATGGAGCCCGTACTATAGAAGGGTTAACGTGGCAGCTCCTCGAACCAGTCAGAGCGTGCTTTTACACCATGTTGGAATCATCCTCCCTAGCAGCGCGCGCGAAGCTACCCTGTGCGATGTAACCGCGCGCTCCTGCCTCAACGTGGATTTGGTTGCGCTCGATTTGCTTGCGCTCGAAACGACTACGAAAAACGTCTTGTGATGGTTTGGATCACGTTCAATACACCATGCACCGGTACTTCACTCTAATTAGGGCCAGCTTTCTGAATTTTAACATGATATACACCCGAACTCGTAAAAGGCGATCTCGGTGCTCTACTCAACAGCTGGTAGGGAATCTGGACATGCTAGCTGCTATTTGCTGGAGTCTACTTGTGTAAAAAGATAAGAGTGCTGAGACACCCCGATAGAGTCGTGAACATTTGAAAATGCGGATCGTCTCGTTTGTATTTCACATGCTTCAAACCTGAATAAGCTCAAGAAACGATTTGATATCGCCATGTTCCCATAGTTAGTTGCTTTGGTTTCCCATAGTTCCTTCGATTGACCGTACAACATATCAAACGATTTGGAAGTTCTTGCAGCAAAATTACAAGCTCCTCCGAATGTCCAAAATTCCTGGGAGCCGTTAACTCAACCCGCTCTCAGAGGTTCGTGTATTCTATCAATTTTCATTCCAATTATTGAAAGTTCTGCATGGCGAGAGGCATACATTTGAAGTTTAGGGTAGAGAAACGCAGGAGATTTCTTTACGACCTAATACATCCAATTTTTCTTCGACCAGTATTCAATTGAATTCCCCAAGGAAGGCATTGAACGCAAATCCTTGCTCTTGCTTTGCTAATAATTGTGTGTATACTGAATTGATAACTATAAAAAGAAATAAAAAAAAAGAAATCAAGGGCAGCCACGGTGTCTCAGAAATTAATAACAGTAAGTTGATAACCGATAAAGATGTGCTTGCAAAAGCGGATACGATTGAGAAAGTTCACCAGACAGTTATGATAGCACAGCAATTTTGTAAATACATTGTCGTCATGATGGAACGTGAACCAAGCCTTTGAACGAGACCAGCTTCAACATGGGACGGCATACAGTTGACAGCAGCTCTCATTGTAGTCACTTTTGTAGTGCTGTTTTCGCGACGTGATGTGATAGATTTGTAGGATAAATTCGAAGAACGCACAGAGAAAAACCACAACAAATTTTATCAATCCATCTCAAGGAATGGCCACTGCATTCATCAGCAAGGGTTTCGCCAAAGTTCAAATATTTCCTAATATTTTCACTGTGAACTTTTTCAAGCAACATAGAAACCGCTGCTTCATGGTCATCGTATGTTCTTCCGCGGTTTACGAGACGTATGTCGTTGAACTCTCCATTTATTCCTCTATATAGGTGTGTCTAGACAAATAGCCACCTACAATGCACACAATTCTAAGCTTCTCTGTGTGCTTCATTGGAGTACAGTCACTCTAAAGTACATAGAGAAGCGAATGCTTCGTAACTTATATCTGGAAATAATACCAGTTTTGTTCCGCCCGCTATTGCGCGCATCACACGACAGGCCTCAGCTTCTCCGAGGAGATTCCTGAAACCTCAAATTGTTGCCCGTTGTCGCACAGATTGTGCACTTCAACCCTTCTAGTCTCAACGGTGTGGCTATTATAACGGTTTTGGGTTTGCTCGGCGAACTTCCTATGTCCTATGCCCCTAACGATAGACCCATTACGGAGGGTGACCCAGCATTGATCGTTATGTCTGAGAAAGCTACTGATCGCATGCAGTTGAAATCATCTTCATGGCTGATCTGCTTCCTCGAAAATACTCTGTGCGTTGGTCAGCTGGATGTGGTGTGAAAGGTGGAAAGAGTAGCTGTTCGTCTGCGGAATTAGGAACTATTCGACCTAACGTTGAATTCAATGATTTCTTGCGATTGCCACTACACATTACCGGTAATGTTACATTAAATTTACATATGGATATATGCATATAATACATATATCATTATTTGTTTACCGTATAGCGATCAAAAATGCCAAGTTCCTGCATTATTCGTCACCAGATTGGTCCCCCGGCAACCACCGGTACCATCTTCCCCTGCGTGAGCTTCACAACTTCCACTGCGCTCCTTTCCACGTGTGGCACCAATACTTCAAGGGGGGGGGGCGCATGGACAAGAAGTGTTCTACTTGATAGTGGGCATCGATTGTTAGAAGGCCATCTGATTGGACCTTGTCCCTGTGGTCACCTGATATTTCTCCTCCCTTTTCCACCCCCATCTCCCACCCCCACTATCCTCCACCTGCCACTCCATCGTCGTGTGAAATGACCGACAGGGTGCTTAGTAAGTCTTTATATAGCCGTCAGAGATGCTATCACAATCATGCCATTGAAAAACGGATAGCTCAAGTCCTGCGAGCTGACCAATCCCGTGAGCGGCCCGTTCACCATGAGCTTCCTTATCACTTCATTTTCATTTTGCGTACGGACACACCGGCATACATACTTACATACATACATACAGACACACATACATAAAAACTGACACATCAAGTTAGTGGTTTATATAATAGAAGGATTGAAGAGAAAGTAAGGGTCATCTGGAGATTCTAATTTCTGAATTTTCGAGGGTTTGAGAGTACTAGAAAAACATAAAAAGGTGTTCGAAGAAAGCTCTTGAATCAAGAAACACTAATGCGTGGACACGTTGCGATTAACTTATTTGACCACTACTCCGTACTCGATTTGTATTAGTATTGACACTTGTATTAATGAATGCAATGATTACATTCACTGTGTATTTATGCTTCTGCCTTGAGGTTTGTAGGTGGAATCTTTATTTCGGCCAACGTTTCGACCTTCACGTCGTTTTCAAAGGCCTAAACATGGCTCAAGACTTAGGAATTGCATGCTACCCCACCAAACGCCTCTTCCATTCTAGCGTTTCTGACTCATCTCAGGTACGCAAGGAAAATGCCCAAAACGTGAAAGATAAGCTCACCTCAGAATCCACCGCAAGAGTGTAGGGCTACACTCAGTTAGTACATTAGTAGCGAATGGATGTCACTCGACTGCTCTGATACAGTTCTGATGTTAAAGCAACAGTGTCACGGGGGCTCTAAAAATTTGATGCCAATGGGGTGGGGAGAAGCACTATCCTTAGCTCAACACATTCGAAATGAAACTGAAGAAAAACTCACCTTGGGAAGCTTGTAGGAAGGGCGACTAACGGCAGCATTCGGGCGGAGCGGCATCAGAATGGGCGGCACCGGTCATAGCCGCTGTCTACCAGCCGCGGTGATGGCTTGGTCAGCTGCGAAGACGCTGCGGGACCACTGAGAGTTTCTCGTTGGTCCTTTAAAGCAAAACGTTCTCCCTTGCTTGGTTTCTTCTTCAGATGTTCTAAAATCATCGTTTTCGTTTCGCAGACGATGATTTCTGACGATTTTTTTTCAACACATCTGAAGTTCTTCGGGTCTTATTCGGTAAGAGCGGGCATTGCGGTGCAGTGTGTGCTCCACTGCCAGTTTGGCTCAAGGAGCCCTTCAAAGTGCGAAATGCCATCAGCTTCAATCCTACACTGGTGTGCAAAACTTAGGGACGGGATAGTAACAGTAACATAACTCAGCGACAGCCCTGTGAACCTTCTAGCGCTTTCTGTAATTTGCTTTCTGTAGTGTACTAAAGCAGGTCATCCCTTGTGTAGTTGGGTCCCATAATGCCCCGCTAACCGACAGAAACAGTTCACGGAAAACTTTCGTCCGTCCCTAAGTTTTGCACACCAGTGTAGTTTAATTTTTTTAGCATTTTGTGTAAAGTATTTTTCTTGTGCTGGATGACATAAACGTCTATTCAAAGTAATATTCACCTATTGAGCAGCCAAGACTAAGCCTAGGAGGGAGGAAGGCCCTCATCCCGAGGAAAACGGGGACTGCTCTCGGACGCGGACTCTCCCTCCCTTCTAAGGCTCAGTCGTACACGTTTACATGAAATAATATGCTATTCTGATTCTAAGCGCGCCACGCGCCCTGAATCACCATGCCCCTTCCCTTGCTGGTTGAGATCCGTTTCTTCTTGTGGCCTACGTCAGACTTTGCGAATCGCGCGATTCGCTACTAGCGATTCGCAAAGTCTGACATCGGTCTGTAGTTGGCAACAGCGATTGATAGCTATCTATCAGCCATAGCAATTGGGGCGCGTTTAGTGCGGCGTACAGACAGCTCGTCCGCCGCGCCTCTCGCTTCGATCCTAACCCTTGAAAGGGGGGTCTCCGTTTTAAAGCCTTTTGGGCGTTTTTCTTCCTTTTTTTCTTCATCATCCGTCAACTCCCTGCCTACAAACTCCTTACGGACCACTTCACTCCTCGAATTCGTCATGACACTGTTGCTTTAAGGACATGCACATTCGCTTATTGAGGGAACAGCTCGCAGTGTTGCATAAACGGCAAAAGGTCATTTGTAATGGACACACAGTCATTTCGGTTGTTCATTCTTGGATTTCTTGCTGAAATCCAGAATGCTTCTAACGCTTTCCTAGACGAAATCTTGCCAGTTAGGTGCTCTTTAATGCGAACTGACAAGGTTCTTCCAGTTTCCCCTATGTACGTTGAGTTACAAGTCTCGCACTCAATCTCATAGATTACACATGTGAGAGCGCAATCTCCA